>JACGAQ010002034.1:0-47227 GCA_014119065.1 Orius insidiosus
AGACGATTGGTTGATGCAATTTTGTGCTTCTATCGTAAAATAATTACTGAACGATAGTAAAATCATGTATTTAATGGTTTAGAAGCATTAAAACTAGTTTAATTAAAAATTTCAAGAATTCAATGAAGTGCTCCGGGTTCGGGGCAGAAGACTTGGTAATCACCAAGGGGTCAGGAAGACCCAGTAACAGGAAACGCCTCATCGGTAGTATCATGCACCCCGGACAAACTTAAGATCAAAGAAGATCTTGGATCAAATTGACAAGACGGGGTCCAGATGACCCAGCTCCATGGGACACTTTTTCCTGACAAATCTTCAATAAAGTAAGGAATATAAGCTGAAAATTTAGTTATGATGTGACCAACGGTACGGCCGCAGCAGAATTTTCAATCTTTCGACAGACAGATCTCCGCCATTTTTTCGAAGTTCGAAAATTCCTTGAGTTAAATCTCTCAGATTTAATTTTTTGAATTTATTTGAGAAATTTTTTTTTTTTTTTTTTTTTTTTTTTTTTTTTTTCGTTTTTCCCCTTAAGTTGATGCTGGTCAAATTGACCCCATGGGGTCAGGAAGACCCAGTTCCAGAAAACACCTCTTCGGTAGTGTCATGCACCTTGGACAAACTAAAGATCTATTAGGATCTTGGGTCAAATTGACCTGACGGGGTCTGGAAGACCCAGCTCCATGAGATACTTTTTCCTAGCAAATCTTCATAAAGTAAGGAATATTAGCTGAAAATTTGGTGATGATGTGACCATCGGTACGGCCGCAGCACAATTTTCAAATCTTTCGACAGACAGATCTCCGCCATTTTTTCGAAGTTCGAAAATTCCTTGAGTTAAATCTCTCAGATTTATTTTTCTGAATTTATTTTGAGAAGTTTTTTTTTTTTTTTTTTTTTTTTTTTGGTTTTTCCCCCTTAAGTTGGTGCTGGTCAAATTGATCCGACGGGGTCAGGAATACCCTGTTCCAGGAAACCCCTCTTTAGTAGTATCACTCGAATTGGAAAATATCACTGGTCAAATTGACCCCATGGGGTCAGGAAGACCCAGTTCCCGAAAACACCTCTTCGGTAGTGTCATGCACCTTGGACAAACTAAAGATCTATTAGGATTTTGGGTCAAATTGACCCGACGGGGTCTGGAAGACGCAGCTCTATGAGATACTTTTTCCTAACAAATCTTCAATAAAGTAAGGAATATTAGCTGAAAATTTGGTGATGATGTGACCAACCGGCAGCAGCACAATTTTCAAATCTTTCGACAGACAGATCTCCGCCATTTTTTCGAAAATTCGGAAATTATCTTGGACCCATTACTTGGTCAAAACAGTAAAAGACGTCGAGAAAGAGAAAAAAAGAATTTTACATTTTATTCCCGGAGGGGTGAAAAAAGTTTGTTCTAAAAATAGACTCGGCTAGTCCGTAAATCAAACAAAGGCTGACAGGTCACACGGATATCGGATATAAAAAAAAAAATGAAAAAATTAATTGCATCTAATCGAAATGAAATCCCACCATCGAAGAGGACGGGTTGAGACTTAAAAAATGATATGTCATTTGACGAAGTTTCCATAAAAATTAAAGGAATAAAAATAAACCTTAATGATATGCAAATTAGGGCAGACGAGCCATGGCGGGTCGTGAAGAAAGCGAATCCATCAAGGAGTTTGCAACCCAAAAACGGGGCTTCCTAAATTCCCCTCTGTTAATTTTTTCCCACTAGAACTTAGACAGGAGGGTGTTTTTATTAAAAGACTCTTGAGGCATCAAGATCTTTCAAGAGGCCGAAAGAAATACGGGGACTTCTCATGAGTGTTTTAATATATCCTGGATGCTTTAAGAGTTTTGGGAGCTATATATATATATATATAATATATAGCACGATAACTGGAGCAATTTTAATGTGAGGGTGACGATATCCGGTATTTAGAGCTTTTATCTCAATAGCTCGGACGAGTTCGTTAATGGCTGAAATCGGACCAGCGATTCACCTACTTTACTTAGGGCTTAAAAGACAAAATTGGCATTTTCTATTGAAATCCTAGTCCTTTTGCAAAAAAAAACTTTAAGACCTCTGCGAGGGCGTGTAAAAAATTAATTAAAGCAGGTTTGGACGAGCCAGGCGCAAAATATTGAACTAGCTAAACTTTAAAAAAAATTTGAATTTATACCGGGAAATTATTAAATATTTTATTAATAAAATTATCAGATGTTTTTCTAGGGGCTCAGTGGCGCAATTTTTCTTATATCATCATTTTTATAACATAATTATATATTTTGTGTTTATACATATTAATTTTAATCATGAAGAGAAATCTACCTTTTAGTCCCTGCTGCCGCAGGGTCATTATTTTTATTTCTGAAGTAAGAAATTTAAGTTCTAACTTGAAAAAAAAGCCGTTAGCGACGACATCTCGTGATGCAGAATGCGAAGATGCTTGAATTTGTAATCTTTGGACAAAAATAAGTGGATTTAAAAAAAGAAAATTTGGTGAAAATCGGTTGGAAACTGTGGCCGCAAGGTGTTCTGGAAAAAAATGCTACGGCCGTCCGGCCGGACGGAGCCCCAGACAAAGTAGAGATCGGCAAAGATCAATATTCGACCCCCCGGGGTCTGGAAGACCCTTCCCCAAAAACCCGACGTGGAGGGTATCACAATAACTTCTTTAGGAAGTTAAAAAATGAGTCTCTTAGGTCGGTTTTAACGGATTTTAGCGCGAAAAACGCAAAAATTTGACATTTTTTAAAGTTGTCAAAAATGGTGATATGAATAGTCAAATCAAATTGAAATTTTGCGTAGATTACGAATCTGAAATAAAAAATAGGGGTTCTCATTTGAAATAACGAAGTTAGGTTCTGTTGGGGGCACCCTGTATATCTAAACGCATTTTAAACCACACCATCAAATTCTTTGATTTTAATTAAGGGGGTTTACATTTAACTTTTTAACGATCTCCCAGGGTTTCCGGACACCCCGTACATTAGAAGTGTTTTTTTTTTCCTTTTATTTTCTATTTATCGGGAAAATGAAAGGCAATCTTCGAGTTATACGGCACCGAAACTTCCCGCCGGCAGTAGAATTTTTCCGAAAAATTTTACGGCCAAAATTTTCTTAGGATTTTCACCAAATTTTTACACAATCTTCCTAAATGGTCAAACAAGAAATTCTCGAGAGCGATTTTTGAATTTCGAAAGAATGGCGGAGATATGTCTGCTCAAAGACTTTATTTTCTTCCTTAAAAACGAAAGACTTAAAAAAAAAACATTATTTTGCTTTGTAATAAGTTTCATGTCCTTGCTCTTACAACGTAAGCGAATTAATTTTTAACATTTTCTATTAAAAGAAAATCTCTTAAAATAACATTTTAACTTGAATATAAACATTTCGAAAAATAAAAACAGATTAGAGGACACGTTTAAATTGCTTTCAAGTATAATCTCCTTAAATTTAATTCTTTTTTAAAGAGATGTTTACGTATTTCGTACGAAATTTATTTCGAGTAAAAGGTCGAATAAATCTTTTCGGTCTACGCCGGGGAGGATGAAAGTCTCCCCGCACTTTATTCTGAGTTGGGGAAGGGAACGAAAAAAAATGTCGGCATTCAAGGATATTTTAACTACTATTTAGCAAATCTCATTTGTCCTAGGTTTTCAGGAGAGCCAAAATACGGATTAATTTCTCATTGGAATCAATGCATCTGTTGGATAAATCGTGAACTACGTGTTTTCTGTTGATATTAGGGTTAAACTACCAACGGAATCTAGGAACGCTACCGCGTTCCGCCCCGCCAAGCAACACCCAGTCCGAAGACGTCAGAAAACGGTACTACCAAGTGTATGTTTACTGGACGTCACGATTTGCGTTTTTCAGGTATCTGGATCTCGGCTCCCTGTGGACCGATCGACTTGAAATTTGCTACAGATTTACTTTGATATGATATGAGTAAACGCTGAAAATTTCAAGTCGATCGGTCCACAGGGAGCCGAGATATAAAAGTCTGAAAACCCGGTTTTTCGCCTTTACCGTGTTCTTCTTCTTCTTCTTCTTATTCAGCTAGACAAGGCTACAGCCTCTCCTAGCGCACCGATTGACTTGAAATTTTGCACAGAGCTTCCTTTCAACTTGAGCCAGTGCCTTTTGAAAGATTTACCCCGAAATCTTAACTTAAAAAAAAGTTAGGAACAAAAAACTGAAATTTTAGGGTAATTTTAGCCACTTTAACGGGTACACAGCCTGGAGACAAGACCAATGGACTTGAAATTGTGCACAGAGCTTCCTTCTGAGTTTAGCAATGAGGACGAGTATAGTAATGAGGACGGATTTCGGAAATGGGTCATCCAGACCCCTCAGGGTCAATTTGACCAGTGATCATTGTCTGTGGCGCCGGCTGTACACCCGATTTACACCATAAGGTCGAATTTCGGAAATGGGTCTTCCAGACCCCTTGGGGTCAATTTTTATTGCTGCTGATACCAATTTATTAAATTATGATTGAACTTTTTAAAGCATGAGGTTAGAATGTACATTCCAGACTTGCTAAATGCCACTATCGGCTGGCTTAATTATTACGCTACATACGCTATTAATTTAATGCTACCATTTTTCCCGGGCAACTGAAACAACGCGCGGTTCTTTTAGGAGTTTTACGATTCATTTGAATTTAAACTACAAAAAGATATGATATCCCCACAAAAAACACCCCGTGTAAAAAACACCCCGCCTCGCAAAAATCCTTTTACATCAGCCGGAAAAAGTTGTGATATCAACTTCCCCGCCCTCAAATGAGCGAGAAGAGTCGATACGCCCGAGTGGTAGGTACGATGATGTGAGAAGCATGATGCCCGTGCTCCCGTTTTCAATGCTCCCCTTGGCGGCATCGCGAAATGCTTTGTATCAGTGATTGCCGTTATTTATCAAGCCCTGGAACGTCCTGGAACGCTTAAGAATTACTGTGTTATCACTGAGTTCCTAACTAATCACTAGTATACACCCCATACACATACATACACATACCCCCCCCCGTACTCACACATGACACTACGCCTTCATCTACGTATGTCTGAGTGTTTGAATCATAACGATTTTTCCCGAAGAACGCACAGCACGTCTTAACTACGTCCCTGTAAACAAACATTTCGCGATGCCGCCAAGGGGAGCATTGAAAACGGGAGCACGGGCATCATGCTTCTCACATCATCGTACCTACCACTCGGGCGTATCGACTCTTCTCGCTCATTTGAGGGCGGGGAAGTTGATATCACAACTTTTTCCGGCTGATGTAAAAGGATTTTTGCGAGGCGGGGTGTTTTTTACACGGGGTGTTTTTTGTGGGGATTCGATTCTCCACAAAATTTTCCATAAGAAACAATACCAAACTCAAAATTGATAAAAAATGAGATGTTAGAACTAGTAGGTAGCTGTAGGTAACCTAGTAGGTAGCTGTAGGTAAGCTAGTAGGAATCCTTCTTAAGGAACGGAAGTTCGAGTTATCCATTTGATTAAAGAAAGAAGAACGCAATGTTGATAATGATAACACTTATTTTTCGGATGCCGCTACTAGCGCTGAGATCGAGCCTAAAGAGGTTATTAAGGGTTGATTTAAAGCTTGTAACCTAACATTATATTCATGTTACAACTTGTAGATCTTTTGAAAATCTATTTTCCCTTTTTTTTTTTTCGCCCTCCCAGACACGCTGTTCCGTTATAAAAGTAACGCATTTATCACCCAGGAATGACGTCCAACAAAAATAAATTTGAATGCTGCTTTTTATATATTTTTTTCCCCATCTCATTCCAAGACTCTAGTATTTTATATTTTATTGGGGGTATCCCAGAATAGTTGACATATTGGGCTATGAACTGTTTTATATAGGATCGTAAAAACGTTCTCGGAAATAAATATGAATATTGATACTATTCGTAGAGTCATTTAAATCATGTTAATTTTTCAACGAATCAAAATTGTAATTTAAAAAATTAATGACCATGAAATGGGAGTCAATTTGATCATTTTTCATCCCCTACTATTGGAAACGTTTTTTCAGTATGAAAGTTGAGGAAGTTTTCACGTTTTCTCTATGTTTCGCCCTAGAAAAAACCTTTTTACCAAATTTTAGAAGTTTTACTCATTTTTTCGGTCGACAATCGCCTTTTTAACTTCCTTAAAGAAGCACATAGAAAAATTTTCGAAAAAAAAAAACTTATAAAATTTAAGAATTTTTGTAACTTTTTTTTTATCTCCAGAGCACGGGAAGCCCTCAAGGAGGGGACCTCAATTCAAGCGGGAGGAGCAGCGTATCGTCGGAAACTAGCAACTGGCCTAGAAACGACGAAGCCGAAGACAGATTAGCAAGCCAGTGAGTAAGAAAAGTTAAAAATAAAACAAAAAAGACAAAATGCTTGGTTGTTCATTGGCCAAAATATGCCAAATTTACGTTATTTCTTCGCCTATTTTTCTTTAAACCTTGTGAATAGAGTCCGGCAGAATCCAAATCTATATTCGGGTAGAAAATAGCCACTTCTGCGTCATTACTTGGCCCCCATTTCCTTCGTAATTAAATCGATTTTAAATAGAAATCTTTCGGATTTTTAAAAATGTCATGGGAAACATCATTTTCTATAAATCAAAAAGAGTTAAAAATAAAAAGGAAGAAAATGTACTTTTGATCTCAAAGTTATGAAAACAATGGATCCTTTTTTAAATAACTGTTTAGTTGGCTAATGTTAGTTTTTCACGCATCCCAGATCACTTGACTAATCACACGAGCCATTAATCGCCGGCTCCGGTGATTTGTTGCCTCCAACCTAATGAACTGGCGCACTCATTATTCCCTTTTAACTCAATTTATATGGCAATAAATTAATATAATTGTGTTTGAAAATTATTTTTACGATGTTAATTAAATAGGAGATGCGATGAAGAAGAGGATTCTTGCGAGGAACAACACGTTTTGGCACCGCAGGCACACCACGCCGAAAGGCAATGTCTTCTATGGGCTTGTAAAGCGTGTAAAAGAAAAACTGTTTCGGTCAACCGGAGACAAGCGGCTACCTTAAGGGAAAGACGGCGGTTAAAAAAGGTATTTGCGCAAATTTAAAATTGTTTTTTAATATCTCTCTTCAAGGTAAATGAAGCTTTTGAAGTCCTGAAGCGAAGAACAAGCGCGAATCCTACGCAAAGACTACCAAAAGTTGAAATATTAAGAAACGCCATTGAATACATCGAGTCTTTAGAAGACATCCTTCACACGGACAACGTAAAGCCGCGGACGCCTCCTCCTACATACGTGGTAAGTCTTTGATCGATATCCAAATCAGAAATAGAATAGGGCGATCAATATAGGGATGAGTAGAATCCTTTGTTCTTTGCTCAAAGGCATTTCGGCTGATATATAAGACGCATTTTATTCGGAACTAGTCACATATGGATGGCACACTTTGTCACATCTGTCACGCAAAAGAGACGCGGCTATTTCTCATGTACGGGAAGCTTGAAGAACGTAGGGACTTTTATTGTTGCTGAAACTTTTTGCGGCCCCCCGGGTTTTAGAGGCGCGAAGTGCGGTTTATTTACAGAAATGTCCGGACTGTCATTAGTTGCCTTCCAAACGCCTGATCTATTACGGTTGCAATTGGTCACTTTAACTGTCCGTGTGCCAACTGTTTACGCTCAAATCCGCGGGCCGATTTATTGGTCGACCATTAGCACCGCATTCCGATATTTTCCCCATAGCTTAGCGCTTCTCGGCGGGTTAATTTGTGTGACGGACGCCCCGGGTATTTCTGTCTTTTTAAAAAAGTCTTTTGTACTTATAAAGAGGCCAGACGGCGAAAGACTAATTTGATTATTTTTCTTTTCTGATTATTCTATTTCCGATTTTTAGGCGTTTTTAGGCCGTAAAAACACCTTTTTACCGGAATTTCGGGCGTTTTTGATCGTGTTTTTTCATTTCTAAACGCCGTTTTTGATTTGCAGGCGTTTTAGTCCGATAAAACATCTTTTTTCCATACTTACCGGCGTTTTTTTTTTGTTATCTCAATGAAAAACGCTATTTCCGATCTTAAGGCGTTTTTAGCCTAAAACAAACCCCTTTTAACTGGAATTTCGGGCGATTTTCTCGTTTTCATTTTGTTCTTAAAATGCCATTTTAGATTTCAAGGCGTTTTTAGTCCTGAAAACACCTTTTAATCGGAATTTCGGGTGTTTCTTTCAGGTTTTTCAGTCTTAAACGCCGTTTTCGATTTGTAGGCGTTTTAGTCCGATAAAACTTCTTTTGTTCCATACTTTCGGGCGTTTTTTTTTTTTCCGGTTATTTCAATGGAAAACGCTATTAAATGGAAAACGCAGATGGAATTGGACGTCATATTTGACGTCATTCAAATAGTTTGTCCTTCAAATTCAAGTCAACTGACGTCAAATCCTTCTGCGCATACTCCAGGAGTTTCAAACAGCGGTTGGAACAATGCGTTTTTAGCCCGAAAAAACCCTTTTAACTGGAATTTCGGGCGTTTTTCTCGTTTTCTTTTTGTTCTTAAAACGCCATTTGCGATTTCAAGGAGTTTTTAGTCGGAAAAAAAACACCTTTTTATCGGAATTTCTAGCGTTTCTCTCAGGTTATTTCATTCCCAAACGCCGTTTTCGATTTGTAGACGTTTTTGTCCGAAAAAACCTCTTTTCTTCCAAACGTTCTGGCGTTTTTCGCGTTTTTTCCATGGAAAACGCTATTTCCGGCGTTTTTAGCCTAAATAAACCCTTTTTACAGGAATTTCAGCCGTTTTTTTTTTTTTTTTTTTTTTTTTTTTTTCCGCCGTTTTCGGCCTAAAAAATCCTTTTATCAGACTTTTTAGCGTTTTCATCGGTTTTTCGCCATTTTTTTCATAAAATTTTTGATAAAAAAGTTTTTTCGCTGGATCATCCTTTCTTTATTTTGATATAACTTAGGCTAAAGCCTTACTATTGGCAAGATCATCACCATAATACTCCTTGTTTAAAGTAAATTCGGAAAAAAAAAACTACATTTTTTCAACAGTTGGAAGAAATTGGGGCTTTTCACGCCCGTTCCGTGAGTCTCGGCTGGGCGAAGACTTTCATTATTTTTACGTTGACACAAATAATTACAAATTAAATTAGTCTCTTACTCTCTGGGATTCTAGGAGTCCCTTTTGCTTCCTTCATGGAAAATTATTGATATACCCTCAATGTATGGTTTATGGTAGTCTTGTACTTTTTGGATCGATAATTCAAAATTATTATTTTCAGAACAACCCGGGAAGCCCAGGGCAATATATTGCGGAAAAACTCCACCATTTCAGCGAAGCCATAAAATTCTCACAACATCAAACTGGTGAGCGTTAATTTTTATTTCTTTAAAAATTATTTTTAAACCGAAAACGAGCGCGTCCGTTGGAAAACAAAGTAGATGTCCTACTCGTTTAAAATGATTTCCAGCATCTAGCGACCCGTTTACAAGCGGACGCTTAATCTAAAAGACCCGAAATAGACTCCCCCTCTTGTAGGCGAACTCACGAAATGAATAGACCTAATGTTGTCAGGTAGTAGAAAGAGGGCCTACATAGATAAACTACCGACTCTATCTGTACCTTTTATCATTTTATGGCTCCTCCGCTTTTTTCCGCCTGCTCTCACCCCTACTCTTAAAATATACGATCGTTTAATGTCTTCCCGGCGTTAAAAAACGGAAAGTTTATTAATCTAATTGAAATAAAAAGTGTAGGTTTGAAGAGCTTCCAACGAAAGCTTTATTAAAGAGAAGGAACAATGTAGGAGGGGGACGTATTAAGGAGGGGCAAGTATGACGGAGGGGCAAGTATAACGTAGGGGGAAGTCACGAATTACTCCTTATATTTTTAAGAATTTTTGGTGAAAAAAAAAATTATCATTTTATTTATCATTAATTATCATTTAGGTAAGGAGAAATTTCACACTTCCACCCGCTACGAGAGGGACCTCCCTTGGGCAAAAATCCTATTATTCCTACCTTGATACTTTTTCAAAAATTATTAAATAAAACTTAGAAAATAAAAAAAAACTCCCTCCGTTAAATGTACTTCCTGTCCATTATACTTCCCCCTCCCTTATACTACCGCTCCTTTATACTTCCCCCTTCGTTATACTTCCCCTCCATTATATTTCCCCTCCTTTATATTTCCTCCTCCGTTATACTTCCCCTCCTTTACACTTCCCCCTCCTATATTTTACTTCTCTTTAAGGACATTTTCGTTGGATACTCTTCAAACTAGTACTTTTCCCTAAGTTTTCTACTTCTTCTGGAATAAATTGCTTTTTATTTGTTTTGAAAAATTATAATTTTTTTGAATCAGTTTTTGTTATGAAAACCCGATAAAACTGGTGTTTCTACGCCGAAAAATCGAACAACTCAAAACCAGGTAAAAGTACTAGTCTGGAACTGGCCACGACGGAGAAGTAAGAGAAGGAACAATATAGGAGGGGGAAGTATTAAGGAGGGGACGGTTTTAAGGAGGGGGAGTATAATTTCAAGTATAAAGGCAGAAATAATGCACCTTTTACGCAAGATATGTCCCTCTCCCAAGTGGTGGAAATATAAAATTTCTCCCTACTAAACAAAAATTAACTTCTTTTTGAGGAGGTTAAAATCAGCCATTCTGAATATTAACTAAATATAGATTATTACCACTTTAGAGAGCCTTAGATATTTTCGACCCTGGGACTAATTAAGGGTCACTCGGAAGATCAAAGAAGTAAACGGCTTTAAGTTCTTTTATATTTTTATTAAAAAAATTTAAGATATCAATGACCCTGACATGTTTCGGGGCCGAAAATAAATCTTGTTGACTCTCTTGACTATAAATATTCGGCGTATTTGTCACGGGTTCCGGATACATGGGAAAATCTTGTAGTTTTTACCGCCGGAGAGTTCGTTTTTCGCGGAGTGGGCATTTTTTAAAATGAGAGTTATTAATCACGGTAAGGCTTGATAATTGGATATGCTCGCGGGGTAGTTATCTGTCTCGTTAGGGACGTCAAAGATTCCCCGGGAGTCGTCTTGTGTGGCGATATCAAAGGAGGCAGACTCCCTCGTGTTACGTGTCGTTTTACTATCCCGCGACTCAAATCAACCGCCGTCAATCCTCTTTCTAAACATAGAAGTTTATCAATCATAAAGATGATCACCTCTCACGAAAATAAGCCCTCCAAGAAGCCAACCTTACTGCCGCTGAAGTGTAGAAAACTATTTTAAAAGAGATTTTTATATTTGTTTTTAAAAGAAATGACTAATTAGTTGGTGACTCATTAAAATAAAATACGAAAGGTGGCTTTCTCAATGAGCCGTTCACCGACAGAAGGGAAGAGGAAGCAACATGGACTCCAAATGACAGATAAAACCCACAGTTTTTTAACTTCCTTAACAAAGTTATTGTTTTACCCTCCATGTCGAGTTTTTAAGGGTCTTCCAGACCCCGTAGCTATACCGTCCTCAACTTTGTCTGTGGTTCCGCCCGACCGTAGCATTTTTTCCGGAACATTTCACGGCCAGTTTTCCAACGATTTCACGAATTTTTGGAGTAAACAAAATTTTTTTTTTAGTAAGAAGAAATATATTACTTCCACCACTAGCCAGAGGGACATCTCCATCTATGGCAAAAGGTCCGTTATTTCTACCTTAATAAGCCTTTCGGGCCGTTTTCCTCCATCTTTTGGTGTAAAAACACCCGTTTTAACGGTTGTTCGGGCGTTTAGCATCTTTTTGGGTCGTTTTCTTCGATAATTGAAATTATACTTCACCTCCTTTATACCTCCCTCCTTAAAACTTTCCCCTCCTTTATACGTCTTCTTCTTAATACTTCCCCCTCCAATATTGTTCCTTCTCTTACTTCTCCGTCGTGGCCAGCTCCAGACTAGTACTTTTACCTGGTTTTGAGTTTTCTTATTCGGTTTTTCGGCGTAGAAACACCCGTTTTATCGGGTTTAAGCTTTTAATCTCCTCTCAAGCCTTTCGGGCCGTTTTCCTCCAACTTTTGGTGTAAAAACACCCGTTTTATCGGTTGTTCGGGCGTTCAGCATCTTTTGGGGTCGTTTTCCTCGATTTTCTGGTGGAAAAACACCGTTTTCAGACCTCTCTTTATAGTCTTTCGCCCAAGAGATCAGACTTGAAGGAAAGAGAGTTGCAGCTATAAAATCAAAATAAGAAATAAAGGATTAGGAAAGGATAATGGAAGGCGGGAGGAAGTCTTCATTGAGAAGTAGAAGAGTTAGTTTCTGAAAGGGAAAGGCCGGGAAATGAGGGAGGACTTTGAAGTTTTGACTAATTAACGACGAGAGGTCATCCGACGTCCGAGAGCCAAAAAAATTTTTTTCTTCTTCCCAACAGGTCTAAAATAAGACGAAGCGAATTGGTACATCCCCATTCAGAAAAGGTTCTTTTACCTTTTAGTGACAGCGACAGATGTGCGTGACCGATGTTTTTCCTATGATGAACGCGAAACAAGGATTATCTCTTCCGGGCTAAATCTTCCTACAAGTTGTCATAATATTTTTTAAATTAATTTTGCGTTTTTGGTGAAAATCGAGTATTGCTTTAGAGAAAATTATAAATGGGGGGAATACGCTAATTTTATAAACTGGGTGTTCTAATTTAGCAAAGTTGAATTTCTGAAAATACATCAACTCATCTTATTAATGAAAGAGGACAGTCGGTTTTTACGATGTTTCTCGCCCGTAAATAAAATGACATCAAAAGGCTCCCTTAAGAAAATGGCGTCCGACGTCATTCATCGGTCTTAAGGCATAAAAGGCCGTATATTATGAAAAACGATACCTCTCTACGTAAATCTGAGCCCGTTTTATGAGAGCTTAGCCTTTTATTGTTCCCTTCGGTTATTCATAGAAGATGAAAGACTCGCGGGAAGAGATATCGCCGTTGTGGGCGTTTTCTGTGACGCCTTGCGTAAATACGCCACCCACGATTACGCAACTTATAAATTACGCTCACTTATTTAATAACGAATATACAATAAGGCGTTAGTCTTGTCATGTTTGAGCCCAAGCTTATTTTTAAATCGGGTCAAAGAATTAATGCAACCGCTAGAATACCTTGTTCGCACGTTTTAATTATGTTCTTGGCTTAAAAGAAGACATATTCAAAATTCATCATCAGTTCATTACTTTGTACTTCCATTTTTTCAAATCTGACTCTGTACACCCTCCAGGAGTGTACTGAAAAGCTGGCAGGCTTGCCACTTCATCATATTTGGACAAATGGCAACCCTGCTAAAAATATTTCTCCTGAGAAAAAAGCACATGTTGAAGACATGTGAACACTTAGATAATTACAACGTCCTTAAAAAAATACACAGATGTCACTTTTTTCAAGCATCCTTTATTGAGCAATGGGATCAAAAAATAAGAACAAAAAGTACTAGTTTGAAGAGCGTCCAATGAAAACTTTCTTAATGAGAAGCAAAAATATTGGGGGGAAGTATTAAAGAGGAGAAGTATAATGGAGGGGAAGTGTAACGGAGGGGAAGTATAAGGGAGGGGAAGTATAAGGGAGAGGAAGTGTAACGGAGGGGGAAGTATAACGGATGGTGAAGTATAACGGATGGGGAAGTATAGCGGATGGGGAAGTATAACGGATGGGGAAGTATAACGGATGGGAAAGTTTTTTTTTTTCCAAAAATTCCAAAACTTGTTTTTCAAAAAATTTTACAACTTTTTTTTTTCGGAAAATTTCCCGAACTTTTTTTTTCTTTTTTTTCCCCCTAGTTTTTTCTCCTTACTAAAATGATAATTAATGTTTTAAAAAAAATAATTTTTTAAACCAAAAAATCGTAAAAAATATAAGGAGTAATTAATGAAAATTTGGTGAAAATTGTACGATTCATCCGCAGCGAATTTTTTAAAATTTCAAACAGACATTCTCCGCCATTTTTTCGAAATTCAAAATTCGCACTCGTTTGTTTCTTGTTCACCGTCTAAAGAAAATTTGGTGAAAATCAGGTGAAAATTGTAGCTGTAAAGTGTTCCGGAAAAAATGCTCCGGACGGCCGGCCGGCACCATAGACAAAATTGAGATAGATAAAGATTCGATTTGAACCTCCGGGGTCTTTCAGACCCTTCCCCAAAACCCCGACGTGTATGGTATCACAATAACTTCTTTAAGGAAGCTAAAAAAAAAATCTCCCTAAAAAACAATGCCAAGTCCATGTCTTTCTATGTTTTCTTAGCAATTATTATCTTCGGTTGACACCTATGACAGAAGGATCTTTTTCCATTATTTACACAGGCTGTTGAAACTCCTAATTGAGTGTGGGACTTTTAATAATTCAAGGCGTATCTATTTTTAAAAATAACAAAACAAAAACCACGTTTTGTTTAATTCAAATCGGTGCTCTCAAAGTCGTATTTTTGTTCCACGCGATAAATATTCCGGACTTTTTTTTTAATATGGATTTTCCTTGTCAGGACATTGGTCTAAATGGAAGATTAATAGATATCTAAGGGGGTCCAAGACATAAATAATTCTATTGGAGTAACAGAAACTCCGGAGAAAATGGAATTTTTCATCTTTTAAGCTCTGGAGTTCTCCACGACGGAACTTACATAATCCAAGCAAATTTTTTGGTCTGAAAAAGTAAAAACTACTCCCCAAAACGCGCAAAAACCAAAAACCTAAGGTGTTCTTTCGGCGAGTTCTGCAAAAACACCCAAAAAATTCAGTAAAACACCATTTTTGCCCTAAAAACTGTGGAAAGCAAAGAGCTTTGTGGAGCCTTGATCCACAAATCTGTCTTTTTTGGTGGGAATCCAGTAAAAAGGGTGTTTTTTGAGCGAAAAACTGAGTAAAACTTCTTTAATTGGGTAAAAAGATTGGACTCCTGGCAATCCCGTGTACGTCCCTGGGTTAAATCAATTTCCTTTCCATTTTTTCTTGTGGAACTAATGTTGGCTAACCTGATTGACCATCTAAAATGTAGCCGGGCAGTCTAGTATGGAAGCACTTGATTTAGAATGTCTGACAACGGTTGTATTTTTTTGGAACGTTTTCAAATCCTTTTTTTGGCCAGAAGAATTAAAATAAAAAAAAATTTCAGGATGCAGTTTTTATTTTAAAATAAATCTTTTTAAACATCCTACTCTCTCATATTTTGTTTTTTATTCTATAATCCACTTTTCGGGCGTCCCCGTTACATAAATCAGTCAGGAAATAATCCGGACTTTTTAAGAAATAACTGGGTCGGAAATTCAGAAAAAAATTTTTGATTTATGATTTTTTATCTAAAAAAACTAATTTTTTTGAAGGGAAGTTTGGTGCCAGGGCGATTTTTGCGCATGTAACTAGTAAAATGTCACTTTTTGACTTTTGTTAAATGGCCTCTTTGGCTCTTAACTCCGAAACTATTGTCTTTATCAAGATTATGTGCTTAATACTTTTTGTTGCAAATTTAATTTTAATTATTTTTGTACTTAACGTTGTTTGCTCTAAACCTAATAGTTTTTGAGATAATTGATAAAAACGTCTTTTTTATACTCTTCTCCTCCCTTGATTTTTGACGGCTCATAACTCCGAAAGCGTTGACTTTATCAAGGTTACGTTCTTTAGACTTTTTGTTGGAAATTTAATTTTAATTATTTTTGTACTTAACGTTGTTTGCGCTAAACCTAATAGTTTTTGAGATAATTGATAAAATAAACCCTAATTTAAAAAATCTTCTGTTTTAGAATTAGAAGCACAAGTGACCAACGATTCCGGAACTTCATCACTCGACTGCCTTAGCCTCATCGTTGAAAGCATCACCAGACAGAGAACAGACAACCAAATACCGGCATGACAAACAAAAACGGATATTATTTATTCTAGTAAAATAAGGTTTAAAATTAGGTTAAAATGAAAGATATTGTAACATTTTTCGCTTTTTTTATACCTTAGAAAATCAATAAATCTGTCAAAGTATTTTAACTTTTTTAAAAAAAGAACTTATACGATCTTTAAAATAAAATAAAAATCAAAAGTATTTCTTAGGTCCAAAGTATATTTTGACTTGATAGGTTATTTTTAAATTATAAAATTGTTTTTTTTTTTTAAGTCCATAGGTTCATTTAAATAAACACAGAAACTATGAGAGTGCCATCTTTTATCATCGTCAAAAGAGAATGTTTTTGTAAACTTTTTTTAAGGACGGGATAGTGCCAAAAAAGAAAATTTTGCTCAATTTTAGTCAGCCTGCTCAAAATTTATAAAATTGCATTTAATTTAGTGTTTAGCATTTTTTTTAGTGATTAATCTATTTATTCAGATTTGTAAATAAAATGGAATATATTAAAAGTTAAAATTATTTTGGCTTTTTTTTTCTTAGCAGGTTGGAGTTGACACGTGTGTTTATTTTCTTACAAGTTAATTGCCCGAAAGGACAAGAGCTACTGTTTTGAAAGGGCGCCTAATGTCATTTCCATGTCCTTTTTCCTTCCGTACTTTACGAGTGAAGGACCGAGGGGAAAAAAATCTCTTCGTCACCAGGCCAATTAGCCGACTGAACGTCCCTTTTGACAAATTGACTGCGTAGTCTGAGAGACTAATTAGTAGACTTGGATTAATTTGAGGGAGGGAAATAACAATAAAAGTCTCGAACAGAGTAGGGCATAATCGTAATCATAATCCTAAAAAAAAATCATATTTTGTACGATTTTTTGAGGAACTTCTTTTTTTCAAATTTTTTTGGTTTTTGTTTGACAAAATCGTACCTTACAAACAATTTCGTGTGGGGGGGGGGGGAATAACAATAAAAAGCCTCGAACAGAGAAGGGCATAATCGTAATCATAATCCTAAAAAAGTCATATTTTTTACGATTTTTTGAGGAATTTTTTTTTTACCTTATAAACAATTTCTTGAGAAGATTGAAATTTTTTCTATTTTCTCTAATTTAAATTTTCTCTCTCAAAAAAAAAAAAAAAAAAAAAAAGTCCTCCAAAAATCGTAAGAAATATGACTTTTTACTATATTATAATAGGATTTTTGGATTACTCTGAGACTTTTATTGTTATTTCCCTAAATTAATGCAAGTCTACTAATGAGTCTCTCAGAATACGCAGTCAATTTGTCAAAAAATGCGACTTATTAAAAAATAATCTGAAAAAAATTCATTCTTCTCAAGAAATTGTTTATAAGATAGGAACGATTTTCTCAAAAAAAAAAAAAAAAATTTGTGAAAAAAATATTTTCTCAACTTTTTGAGAGAATTAAAATTATTTAAATAGATTCCTCTTTTTACATCACAATTTTTACACGATTTTTGGAGAAAATTGTATTTTAAAAACGACTTTTTGATGTGATCACTATTTTTTCTTAATACATAGATTTACCATTTTATCCCTGGGGAGAAATTTTCTTTACCTCAGAACTAGACTAATAAATTTTTTTTTAAATAAGAGCAGGTATCCAAAAGCTGTTGTGTGAAGACCAAAATATACCGATCATTAAGTTGAAGAAGGATCCCTATTTATACATTCGGGAGAGAGACTAAATATAGGTTTTGTCGTATATTTTAATCGTGGGTATACAAATCAGCTAAGCGGGGTACTCAACCCATTTTCATACTCGAAAACCTTTAAGTGCAATTTTAAAATGCTTAAAATTTTTAACTTAAAGAGAAGTTATTAGATTTCCCTCCATGTACGGGAGGGTCTTCCGATTGTGATACCGATCGTGAGGAATGTAGAGGACTGTTCACTCCCTGTACGGGCGAAAATTTTTATTTTTCTACCTACTATCTTTTAAGAAAGAAATTTACACAATATTCAAGTATTAAGGTAGAAATAATGGGATTTTTGCACAAGAGAGGTCCCTCTCGTAAGGCGTGGAAGTATGAAATTTCTCCCTACCAAATTGATAATTAATATAAAAAAATGATAATTTTTTTATACCAAAAAATCTTAAAAATATAAGGAGTAATTGGTGAAAAGGTGAAAATGGGACAAACGGTTCGGCCGCAGCCAATTTTTTAAAATTTCAAACAGGCATATCTCCGCCATTTTTTCGAAAAAATCTCCCTCGTTAGTTTCTTGTTCACCGACTAAAGAAAATTTGGTGAAAATCGGTTGAAAATTGAGGCCGTAATGTGTTCTGAAAAAAAAAATGATACGGACGGCCGGCTGGCACCACAGACAAAGTTGAGGTCGAGAAAGATCAATATTCGATTTGACCCTCGGGGGTCTGGAAGACCCTTCCTCAAAACCAGACGTCGAGGGTATCACAATAACTTCTTTAAGGAAGTTAAAAAAATCTGGCGCGTGTAAAAAAGAGGGTTGTCTATTTTTATGAATTGGTGGGGTCAAAAGAAATTTGTCAACATGACAGGAAACGACGGTCACTACTTACCGGTCTTGTTTTTAAAGTTTACCGTGTTCCCTTAAACCACACCCTTGTAGTTTAAGTAGGTCGTAAATTCATTTTAAGACCTTAAATTGTGAAATTTAACCAACCTTTTCTAAATTTTCCGCCGTTTTCTTCATGTAAAGTCTAGGAAACCTAAATTTTAATGAATTTTCTCGAGTTTTTTTCGGTTTCTATCTACGAAACCTCAATTTTCATGGAATTTTTTGGTATTAAACAGAAAATGTTAAAATTAGAATAAAATGTGAAGAAAAACTTGGGTGGAGCTGGGAATTCCTAATTCGCCGGACTAGATAGTCGTCAAAATGTTGCCCTCAAATCGTTAAATCGCGTGGAAAATTCGTTTTTCTTACAATGTTTGTCCGCTAAAAAAAGAATATTATTAATTTTATGAAATGTGATAAATGACAATAATTTAGTTGAACGGAGAAGGAAGCATCGCGTCCGGCAAATGAACGAAACCTCAAATGTCCCGCGTCCTCTGGTATATTTTAATAGACGGATGAAATGTTGTAGAACTTTTCGGTCGGAGTCATGCCAGATTTGATTTTTTTCGTACAATTACGACCTTTTCATTTTTAGCCTTACTAATTGCTGTCGATTTTACGAATTTCCCCCCTTGATATTTTTACCTTCCGCTTTTTTCGGCGAAACATCTTAAGAGTAAATCGTTCGGCCATTTAGGAGGCTCCCCTTTTTGTCGTTCTACTCCCTGAAAACTGGGTTGACTTATTACTTCCACTTCCACTTCAAAGCGGCCTTTAACTTCAACCATCTGCTCGGGGGTTCCATCAGGAATTATCCGTCGAGGGGGTGAGAAAGGCAAAAAATATTGTGTTGACATTTCTAATTTAGGGGGTCGAAAGTCGGGATTAAGTCGAGCTATTAGTTATATAAGTTTCTTTCTTATTTTTAAGCAAACCCAAATTTTCAAATTCCAAGTGCTTTAGCCGGTATGAAATTTCTTCATTGCTGCCTCAACGATAGTATCCTTCTATTCTTCCATCCTTCCATCCTTCCATCATTCCATCCTTCCATCCTTCCATCCTTCCATTCTTCCATCCTTCCATCCTTCCATCCTTCCATCCTTCCATCCTTCCATCCTTCCATCCTTCCATCATTCCATCATTTCATCCTTCCATTCTTGCATTCTCCCTCCCTTCCGTCAGTCCATCCATTTTTTGAACAAACGGCTCTTTGTCTAAAGGGATTTAAAAATGTCCAGAAAAAGAGGAAGCACGTTCGAAGGATTACGCATTTCCTACCACACATGAGTGAACCCTCAATCACATGTTTTGACATTTTTATCTAAAAAAAAAGTTAAAAGATGTTGTCAAAAAGTTTTGTGAAGGCTCGTTTTGTGGGAATGAGATCCGAGATGAGCACCGACTATAATACAATAAAAAATCCAAATCTGTACGCGATTCCGAGAGGGACGGGTGGAAGATCGAGTTTCAACGGTGTCGTCGCGACTGTTTTTGGAGCATCCGGATTTCTCGGGCGATACGTATGCAATCGTTTGGCTAGAACAGGTACGCAAGTTATAGTCGCACACGCGGGTACACATTACGACGTCCGTCGGCTTAAAGTACAATTCGACCTTGGCCAAATTTATTACCAGCAGTTCGACCTCAAAGAAAAAGAGACCATAACAAAATGCATCCGTCATTCAAACGTCGTCATCAACTTAATCGGACGCGACTGGGAAACAAAAAACTTTTCTTTTGACGACGTCCACGTCAAAGGAGCTGCCACGATTGCCAATGCCTGCATAGAAACCGGAATTGAAAACCTAATCCACATCTCTGCTTTAAACGCAGCAGAAGAATTCGATGGCAACATAGTTCCTGGAGGGTCCGAATTTTTGGTCAGTAAGTACGAAGGAGAGAAATGTGTCCGAGAATTGTTCCCCGAAGTAATCGTCTTTCGACCTTCCGACATCTTCGGTTCTGAAGATCGATTTTTGAGGTATTTCGCAAGCAACTGGAGGCGACAGTTAAAATGGATGCCGCTGTACAAAAAAGGCGAAGAAACAATAAAGCAGCCTGTTTATGTCGCAGACGTCGCATCAGCTATTGTTTCAGTATGCACAAACAGCAAAAAACATCGTGGAAAAATCTATCAAGCGGTTGGCCCTAGCAGATACTATTTAAGCGAGCTAATCGACTACTTCTATAACGTCATGAGGAAGGATAAGTCATGGGGTTTCCGACGCTACGATATCGAATACGATCCGATTTTTAAGCCTAGGATTTCATTGCAGGAAAAAACAGGTTTCTATACTCCTCTCGGGAGTGTCACGTTAGACAGACTCGAAAGAGAAACGGTTTCAGACGTTGTGGACGAGAATCTTCCAACTTTGGAAGATTTACGCGTAAGGTTGACAGATATCGAAGAAATGGTGCCTTGGGGGTTGAGGCCTTTCCGCGCCTTCAATTATTACGAAGCTGAACTCGACGAATTTAGACCTCCTTGCTTTCCAAAGAAAATTAAAAAGAACGCCGAATCCGAAACCTCAAGCAGCAGCAGCAGTGACGAAGAAGACGAAAAGGAAGAAAGCAAAGAAACAAAATAAAAATTAATAAATTTTATTTTACAAAATGTTTATCTAGGAACTGATGTTTCTTTGAAAAAGGAGCTTACTCTTTTAAAAATTTCGTCTACTTCTTCTTTGCTTTTTTCAGCGGAGGAGATCTTTTTGATGTACTTTTTAGGTTTGCTTTCATCCCCTGGGAAGATGTCTTGTGGGACGTCGGAGTCGTCGTACGTTTTGTAAATGTCTTCGAGCTCTTTGGTGGTCATCTCCTCTGGGTTGAAATACTCTTCTTCTTCCGATGAAGTCATTTCCGAGCTTTCTTTTTTGGGAACGTGCTTCACATGGTGGAAATGCTTATGACGTCCATCTTGGTGGACTTTCAGATGTCCCTCGTCGTCCGTTTTGTAAACTTGTTCAGTCTTACCATCAGGGTCGTAATGGGTCTCTTTCAACCCGTCGTAGTAATGGTGATGATGGTGATCTTCTGGCTGCGAGTTGTGGCTCATACGAAACCTACTTGTCGACACAGCACCGCCTGGATGTCTTCTATGATCATTATATAATTTTTGCATGTTGTTGAATAACACCGGGCTCCCTGAATTCAGCCTGGAATGACCTTTGCCTGAATACGCCGGTTGATTCGGAGGCCATTTCGTCGTCTCTGGTTCATCGCTGTATCCATGAATATCGTAAGCGTCTTTTTCGTCATTCTTCACATACTCATATTGACTATCATATTCATCATCGGCGTTTTCTATTTTCGGCGGATTCTCCTCTTCACTGTCGTATTCGTCGTAGTAGTCCGCCTCACGTTTTCTCCTTTCAAAGACGATTTTGCTCGACACCTTTTTGTCATCAGTAATTTTGTTAACGGATCCTTTAGTCACTAAGATTTTACTGTCTCCTTTTCCTAATACTTTTAACGGTTTAGCTTCTGTATTTTTAATATCTGCTCTTGGAGTGACAACGACAAAAGAATCCGAAGGGAATTTGATGGTCATGTTTTTGGGAGCAACTTTGGTGATGTTAAGAACTTTTGGCTTTGTGAAGACCGCTATCGTATAAAGGTATTTTTTATCATCGTCTGACAGTGAGCTTTCATCATCATTTACTTCACTTTCATCACTACCTTCGCTTTCGCCACTGTTGACTTCGCCTCCTTCATTTGCATCTGTCACCTAAAAGAACGTTCAAATTCTATTTCTATCAACCAATCCTGCGCAAGTTGTACAAAAACTTACCTATTCACCGTACAGTCCCAAGTAAAAGCAAATGGGTCCATCAAGCTACATACAATGGTGCCATGAAAGGAAAATGCCATTATCTTGAAAGGATAAAATTACAGGGGTGGATGTTCTAACTAATAATCAGTGGTCTGTTGGCATCATCTATCTACAGAAAAAAACGCGATTTACAAGATTTAGGGTGTTCTTCTTTCCTATACCTCTAGAATCATTCATTTGCGGGTTTCCCCAGTCAGTTGGCCAAATAATTTTGGTTATTCCGGATTCTAGTCCATCTATGTTGGACAGTATGTTGTTACACCTGCTGGGAGGCAACATCTGCTATAGTCGTGTGCTATATGGGACAATTGCTAACCACGGTCAGCATGTACAGTGAACGTTGGCAGCCCTGCTGAGTGACATCTCTCTTGATTCAAGAAAATGGCATTTATAGCTCTCAAAGCGTTATTTACATAAACTAACTTACCTTTTCCCACCCCAAACACAGCGCTACAAATTTTAAAAGCGGGTGCATCAATACTACATTGAATATTACACAATTTATTTGAGCAGTATTTTACGCAAAAGACATTTAAATAAATAAAGAAGGGATACAAATTTTGGTAACTTAATTTCTCTTTTTTTGACTTAATTGGTAACGTAAAAACTCATTAGGTAACTGGAGTAGTCTATACAAAAATACTTACAAGCTAAAAATAAAATAAAAAAATTGTGAAAAATTTATATACAAATGACATGAAAATGGCACAAAACATCCAAATATGCTAAATTTAGATTTTTTTATGTACAATATGGCGAAGCTCTATTGTCAAATTTTGAAAGCCACTCTTATGTACAGGAATCAAAATAAATATGAAGTAAATTTGCTTATTGTCCGCTATTTTGTGTTTTCTACTTTCCATAGACGTATGATTGACTTACATCTTGAGTAGGTTCGTATTCGGCCCATTTGGTGAGGTCGAGGCTGGGGAGGATTCCGCTTTTGCAGGGCACTCGAGGATTACTGCAAAGAACATTAAAATTAGGATTCGTAGGCAGTGACGTGCACGGAAGGGAGAGAAAAAAAAGGGAAACTCACATTTCGTAGTCGGGAAGAACCATAGGATAGACCTGGATGGTATCGATAAGGTCGGTGTTGTCACATATAACTCTTGATAGTTTCGTCTTTTTGATTTCTTTCAATTGTTCTAAAATAAAAGCTAGAATGAGCAAAATGCTGCGGTTTTAGGACAAACCTGGAGTGAAGGATGAAGGCTGGTTGGGAAGTTCGTACCAGAAACGGTCACCTCTTCTGAGGAAGCTCATCTGGGTGGCGATGATGCAGGCGAAAGTGGGTCCGATCATACTTCCAGGAAGTGGCTTTTCGGAGACGCCACCTGACCAAAGGTCGACATCCATCGTATGTTGGAATATAGACATGTATCTGTGAACTGTCGTGTTGGGCATCGTTCCAAACAAACTCAGGAAATCATCTGACGATTCCAAGCCACAAAATTTCCTGTTGAAAACGAATTCTATTTAATTTGGTACTTCATGAGCAATAGGTGAAAATTTGGTGAAGATCAAGAAATGCAACAGAAAATTAGAAGGGCCACTAAGCCATCATTGTCAGAGAAGAATTTTTGCTTCAGGGATTCGGAAAACCCTCTCCCGAAAACAATGGAGGGTAATCTGCAGGACTATCAATTAAAATTTTACCTAAAAGCCATATAGCCTGGAACTCCGAATTCTCTTCCTCTCTGCATGTTGAAGGCGACAAGGTCAAAACCGAATTTTGCCCCTGGTTTCTTAAGAAGATGATTGGTGACCTAAAAGAAAGTATGAAAATTTGCTTTTTGTTTCTTTTCTTTTACTTCTTGGGTTATAGAATCGTCCATAGCTTGAGCGACTTGGTTCATCAATCCCATAAGATATTCGTCCATAACTCCAGCCCTGTATAAATCGTAAGGCCGTCGGATAAGGTCCGACAGACGTTTGGAAGCTGCGCAAGGGAAAAAAATTAGCGTTGTGTTGTCGACGAGAAAATACCTCGCCTTAAAGCTCATGCGGTGATGAATGAGATGAAACAAAGAAAAAATGAATTTTTAATATGAAAAAGCGGTTTTTGGCATGTCTTTATATAGGTTACCAATAAATTTATGTGCTTTGCTCCATCTTTCGACGGCTGTTGGGAGCAACGAGTGTCCGAATCTGAATGCAGCAGCGCTGAAGGCATCGATGATGTTCGGGTTGATGTTCGGATCATAACCATCCCAGTATCCCTGGAAAGTTTTTCGACAATTAATACCATTGGAATAGGGTGGATCACGAAAACATCCGGGCGTTTGGTCTTCCCCCCAGAGACTGACAACAAATTTTTACCTCTTTTTCTGTAACGAGGCCGAATTTCTCCATGACTTCCTTTCCAAGAATGATGGGCAAAAATTCGTTAAAAGTAATATGTTGAATTTGAGCAATGACTATTCTTCTGGCTTCCTATAAAGAAAGTTATAAATTATATTTTTTATCGTGTTTTTGTCGTACTTGGAAAAGGGTTTCGTCGTCCCAGTGGGGGTTGATTTTGGCCAATTCTTTGGCGAGGACATTGTGCTGTCTGGCCATTAGTGTGTGCATGCAGGCGAGGACGAGTTGTTCGTTCACACGAATTTCACCGGCTTCGAAGCAGTATTCGCTGCTGTTGGCACGAGTGCATCCTTCTTCGGGATGGTCCAGTTTCAAAGGGAGAAGATCTTTAAGTCCGAACTCTGAGAAGACCGGGTTCATCCTAAGCAAACCTGAATAGCCCGAACGAAGGTATCTTCCGAATTCCTCAGTAACACCGTATACAGTATTACCATCGATAACTCCAGTCAAAGTGTTAAACGGTACTCTCGCACCTAAAATTAAAAGTTAGAAATTTTCAAAAATGAAAAATTTTTTTACCAAGTCTACAGCCTGGTCTAGGAGAGGGGAAAGATCTGACAAAACTTTGACATTTTACGTTGTATTTATTGTAGAAATAATCGTCTTCGGGAATGACGAGGTCCATACAATATGGGTTTCTTAGGTGAGGTGGAGCGTTGCAGCAGTCTTCCGGCTCGTTTTTGGTGAACCTGTCTGGAAAGAAAAAGGGTATGTTAAGCCAGGGGTTCTTGAATGCGTTTCAGATTTAGTATCGTCGGGTGAAAAGGCGCTTACCGAGAGGGGTAGCCGTCAACGTAAAATCGTGATCCATGAATTGACCCCAGGCGACAATCATAACGGTTCCGGCGTGATCGTGGAAACCTTCGTCTGGATGTATCGTCCTAGACACGATACGCGGAAGTGGCAAAGCGTTTCCCAACACCGACTGCCTCGGATGGGACATCCAATCAGCAAACTGAGGCGCCATCAACCTTAAATTTTATTTCAGTTTAGATACGGGAACGTCCCAGTTTTGGCAATCGCCTTGCACTTGATATTTAAACAACCCGGCGGGACCCCGCCCATGTGAAATGGCAACAAACCCTTGACATTATTTTAAAAAATTTTTCTCCAGCCATTTGTTGGCAGTTTTCCGCATAAAGGATATAAATTCGAACCTTGTAAACGGAGTGTTGGCGGCACCCCAGGTCGGATTCTGAAGATTGTTGCAGAGTCCGTCATGTCTTCTATATTTTCCAGCGTGGCACTGAACGTCGGACAAATAGGACGGGCAGACTTCGCGTATGAGTGTCTTCGAGGTGTCGATCAAAGGGAGACCTTTATCAATATCATCAAGACTCATGCCGTAACTGGAAAAGAAAAATTGCCATTAAAATTTCTGAAAGGAAAAAAAGTAATGTAGAGCAGCAGGCTGAGGTCGTTTTCGTCATTTTCTGGTGTAGAAACATCCGTTTAATCAGGTAAACGGGCGTTAAACCTTTTACCAGGTTTTGGGTCGTTTACTTTGATTTTCTGGTGTAGAAACGCCCGTTTAATCAGATGACAGGGCGTTAAACATCTCGTTTACCGGGTTTTGGGTAGTTTACTTTAATTTTCTGGTATAGAAACACCAGTTTAATCGGATGACCGGTCGTTAAACACCTCTTTTGCAGGTTTTGGGTCGTTTACTTTGATTTTCTGGCGTAGAAAAACCACACAGCCTCATGACCGGTAAAGATCGCAAACAATTTTCCTCTACGGGATCAAACCGTGCCATGGAGGGTATCACAATAACTTCTCTTTGAGAAAGTTAAAATCGTTTGTGGATTCTTAGTTGATAATAACACAAATAAAAAATTTTATAATGGCTTAGATATCAATTATTGGAATCAATAAATCAAAGCTAACTAGTGGGACACGTTCTTTCAACAGTTTCCGAAGCCTGGAGGCATGTTCTCCCGTGTAATTGAGCACGTCACGCTTCATAAATCACCAGCGAACGTCGCTTTTTTTTAAAACCCCAACACGGAAAATGGCAAGTCATAAAAATATAAAAATTATTCGATTGTTTGTTCCAGGTTGACAAAGTGGACAAACCGGAAAGATGTAAAGAGGTAGCTCGTTGGCCAACATCTCGCTCTACGGCCTTCCGATAAAATCCATCGAGAACATCAAATACAAATCAGGGCGTGGCCGCTTTTTTTTTCGTTTGTCTTGCCCAATTGACCAAATAAAAACTGGGTCTTGTGTGGCAAAAGGTTCGGCCGCGCCCGAGGAACGTCCTCGGGACACATATGGCTCGCCTTTTCTCACACAGAAGACATTTCTTGTGCAAGTTACAAATTATGAATAAAATTAATGGATCACCTGTTTCTTCAAATACCTCTTCGGTATACCCTTAACTTAAAAGTTGAAACCGAAATTTCAAGGTTGAATTTAAAATCTACTTGGAGACATAAAATATGAAGTTCCCTTAGCATTAAGGGCCCTTACACAGGCCTTTGGCTCAGACTTACCATTTCGGTACGGGCGTTAAACATCTCTTTCACCAGGTTTTGGGTCGTTTACTTTGATTTTCTGGTGTAGAAACACCCGTTTAATCTGGTACCGGTCGTTAAACACCTCTTTTACCAAGTTTTGGGTCGTTTACTTTGATTTTCTGGTGTAGAAACACCCGTTTAATCTGGTACCGGTCGTTAAACACCTCTTTTACCAAGTTTTGGGTCGTTTACTTTGATTTTATGGTGTAGAAACACCCGTTTAATCAGATGACCGGGCATTAAACATCTCTTTTACCTTGTTTTGGGTCGTTTACCATGATTTTCTGGTGTAGAAACACCCCTTTAATCAGGTGACCGGTCGTTAAACACCTCTTTTACCGAGTTTTGGGTCGTTTTCGTCGATTTTCTGGTGTAGAAACAACCGTTTGATCGGAGGCCTTTGGCTCAGACTAACCATTTCGATATATATTTCAGAATTTTATAAAATATTTTATAAAATATATTTAAAAAATATTCCTCAAAGAATAGGAATTTTTCAAGAAATCCTCCGAATCCAGTTTTGAATGACATTTAGGGCTTAAGTTTTTTGCTAAAATATTATCAGAAATGTCATCTCGGTAGGACCAGGAAATCCCGGAAAGGCGAGTCAATTATTTTATTTTTTTATTTTTGGATTTAAAAAAACTTGGTTTTTATGTTTTACTTTACAGCGTAACCGAAAAGGTCAAATTCTTAATTTTTGCATCTTTAGTACTGGATCTAATTTACAAAAATTTCAAAATTTCTTAATGGAAGATAATAGCTTTGTTCCAACCGCAATATGAAACTGGTTCGAAACTCCTGGAGCATGCGCAGAAGGACATAGACGTTGTTTGTCCGTCAAATCTGACGTGCGAATCCTTCTGCGCATGCTCCAGAAGTTTTAAAACTGCGGTTGGAAGGAACAAAGCTATTTTATTCAAGTTGAACATAGTAAAGAAAGATTTTGATCGCATTGCATTACGGTCTTAGGCGATTATAATCTGAAGAAATGTGAGTGACAAATCCGTACTTTCTCATTAGACTCTAATTACTTTTTTTATACGGTTTTTTTGCTTATTCGGTCACGGTTAACAAGGAGTACGTTAATCCTTGAAAAAAAATTCAATTTCAATACGTCATAAATTGTCTCATGCAAATTGAGTGACCTGGAAACTTACTTTTTGGCAAGCTGCGAGGAAATGTCTAAAAGAAGCTCTCCTACCGAAGCGATTTCATCGTGTTTCCAGTAATCCCCTTCAGGTATTTTAAGGGCTGAAAAATAAAAAAGTGACCAACTGTTAGTTTTAAAATGGATTTTTATGTTTTCCAATTTATTTTCACCTCGCCGCCTACGAGGCAAGGTTTATTGAGACTCCACCCAAAGTAATAACTATAAATTAGCTCACTTTATTTACAAAAGAAACTTTATATACATTGTGGAAGACAAACCTTGACTTGTTTGACCTAAAATTACTCTTTGTTATTAACTTCCTTAAAGAAGTTATTGTGATACCCTCCACGTTGGGTTTTTGGGGAAGGGTCTTCCAGAGGGTCAAATCGAATATGGATCTATACCGACCCAACTTTGTCTGTGGTTCCGGCCGGTCGTCCGGAACACTTTACCGCCACAGTTTTCAGCCAATTTTCACCAAATTTTCTTTATTCGTTGAACAAGAAACTAACGAGGGGGATTTTTGAATTTCGAAAAAATGGCGGAGATATGTCTGTTTGAAATTTTAAAAAATTCTCTGCGGCGGGTTTTGGGTCGTTTTCGTCGATTTTCTGGCGTAGAAACACCCGTTTAATCAGATGACCGTGCGTTAAACATCTATTTTACCGGGTTTTTGGTCGTTTTCGTCGATTTTCTGGTGTAGAAACACCCGTTTAATCAGATGACCGTGCGTTAAACATCTATTTTACCGGGTTTTGGGTCGTTTACTTTGATTTTCTGGTGTAGAAACACCACACAGCCTTAATTATAAAATAAAATTACCCCTCCGTAATACTTCCCCTCCTTTATACTTCCCCTCCTATATTACTTCTCTTTAAGGAAGTTTTCGTTGGAAGCTCTTCAAACTAGTTCTTTTTCAATTGCTACCTCAAAGAGAAGTTATTGTATTACTATTGTATTACTCTCCATGACTGGTTATTCTGACCTCGTTGAGGCAAATTTCTGTACCAAAAGCTACACATAATTTTCCGGTAAAAAAGAATAGAAAAATCCATAAAATTCGGACTGGAAGTTACAAAAAAGGGTTTTGTTTACCAAAAAATCGAGAAATACGTGGTCGTCTTAAATGTTAAAACTTTGCCTTAGAAACGTTTTGCACAACTTATGAAAGGAAAAATACTGAGAAGTATGAAGTGCAAAAAGGACCTTTGACCCGTTGGGAGAGTAAAGAAAGCCGTTTACAAGATGCAAACCCCCGGTATCTAGCACACATAACTTAAATTCAACCTTAACATCTCAATTTTAAAATAAAAACATTTTTTTTCTAGATTTCCTCCGTAATCAAAACTCATGGGAAAATGAAAATTTGAAACCTAATTTCACATCAATTTCCTAACCGGACGTCACGAAAATTAGAGCAGGATTTCATGTGGGAACTTATTTTTTTATGTAATTCAAGTCCCACGGCTTTCATACGATACCGATGATGTGTCTCTTGATTTCATAAGTAGGGCCCGTTATAAACATTCCTTAAGCTACACTTTTCTCGAGGTTTCCTTGAAAATCATTCCTTGACGCTTTATGAACCTCCCTTGATGTGATCTCCTCGAGTTTCTTCATAGTTTTGAACTCTCGGTGCGTGCGCAGAACGATTTGGCCGTCAAATATGACGTTGTAGATAGATTTAACGGCTAAATAGTTTTAAAGCGCACGCGTGGGTCTCTACAGGCCTGAAACTCCTTCTTCCCATAGAGAAGATTCCAGAATCTAATTATTATGTTAGGAATGCTTATTTCTAAAAGCGCTCGTCGGGAAAGTATCATAAGAATTTAATCTTAATGTTATAAATAATAGCTTTAGGCAAGAAATGCAATAGTTGGCCATATTAGGCGTTTCTCCGTGCACTAAATGGAAAAAGAAAAATGGTTATAATAAATCATCCGAGTTTCATAAATTCTCAGATAAAACTGGAAAAAGGTTTAAATTTAAAAAAAAGATTATGCGAGAAAAGAAACAAGAATTTAAAAGTAGCGGGTCAAAAAAGTGTCCTTGAGCTCGAATTTCACCGGTCGCAAGGACGCGGTCGTTGCCGTCTCCGCGATGTCTCAATCGATAGAATTTTTTTGTAAATCGATAATCGACCGTTAAGTGATTATTGAACCGTATCTAAAATCAAACCTTTCAATCAGGACGTTTATCAAAAGGGTACAAATTACTGTAATTAACTTACTTAAAGAAGTTATTGTGATACTCTCCACGTTGGGTTTTTGGGAAAGGATCTTCCAGACCCCGGAGGGTTAAATCGAATATTGATCTTTACCGATCTCAACTTTGTCTGTGGTGCCGGCCGGCCGTCCGCGTCCGTAGCATTTTTCCGGAATACGTTACGGCCACAGTTTTCAACCGATTTTTACCAGATTTTCACCTAACTTTCTTTAGTCGGTGAACAAGGAACTAACGAGGGCGATTTTTGAATTTCGCAAAAATGGCGGAGATACATATTATGTCTCTTTGAAATTTTAAAAAACTAGCTGCTGTGGGGTAGTTGTCGTCGATTTTCTGGTGTAGAAACACCCGTTTAATCAGATGACAGGGCGTTAAACATCTCGTTTACCGGGTTTTGGGTAGTTTACTTTAATTTTCTGGTATAGAAACACCAGTTTAATCGGATGACCGGGCGTAAACACCTTTTTTACCAGGTTTTGGGTCGTTTACTTTGATTTTATGGTGTATAAACATCAAACCAGAAAACTATACGTCCCGCTTTGGGCGGGACAGTCCTGCATTGGGGGGTGTCCCGCGGGAAGGGCCAAATTTCCCCATACTTGACAGCGCATTTTTTCTATCTACATTATCGTGACTAGCTCCACCTACATTTTTCCATACGATCATTACATAAACATCATATTCCGGCGTCTTAATCGTACAGCTTTTCACATTTACGTCAACTTTTTTTTCCATCTTTTTCTGACCTATGCTAATCCTTTAGCATTTAAATCGGTGTTTTTTAAACAATAGGTCAATATATCAAAAATGTAGGAATTTTTTTAAGACATAAATTGACGTTAATTTATGGCTTTCGGGATCTGACGACTTGTGAGGGCTTACGAATCACTTTGCTATCCTTAAGAGGCATTTAGAGTAATATATCTCAATTTTCAACGTCTCTAATTGGAGCGTTAAGACTTGACCTTTAAAAGAAAAAAAAAAAAAGAAATTTTTATATTTTATGTAAATGGTCCAATTGCCTTCGTTCCAACCGCAGTTTCATAGTTTTAAAGAGCATGCGCAGTACGATTTGGCCGTCAAATATGACGCCATTGATTTTACAAGAAGCCTACCTGTAGATATGACGGCCAAATAGTTTTGAACGCGTCCGCAGATGCATTTGGCCGTCAAATTTGATGGCCAGTTTGAAGCGGTTAAAACAAATCTTTGATGGCGAAGGTTTGTAGATCGCAATTAAATTGTTTAGAATGGGTGACAATTAAAAAAAAACTTACGTATTCTTTTTCGTGCGTCGAGGTAGGCCTGATTGACCGCGTCGTACGTGATGCATGTCTGCGGCGCTGCGTAAGGGCTGAAAAAAGATAAAAAGGTCTTACAAACAAAGCCAATACATCGGCGAGACTCTCACTCGAGATGTCCTTCTTCGGAAACTCGAGTGTTCGCAATTAACTTAACGATTATAGCACTCACAAATAGCTCTTGAAAAACGACTGGTTGTGTTCATTTTTTTTACGAAACAAGAACTACCTTCTCTACTTTTTAACTTCTTTAAAGAAGTTATTGTGATACCCTCCACGTCGGGTTTTTAAGGAAGGGTCTTCCAGACCCCGTATTGATCTTTACCTATCTCAACTTTGTCTGTGGTGCCGGCCGTCCGTCCGTAGCATTTTTTTCCGAAACACTTTACTCACACACAATTCTCAACCGATTTTCACCAGATTTTCACCAAATCTTCTTTAGTCGGTGAACAAGAAACTAACGAGGGCGATTTTTGAATTTCGAAAAAATGGCGGAGATATATCTGTTAAAAATTTTAAAAAATTCGCTTCGGCTGAACCGTTGCTCCGATTTTCACCTTTTTACCAATTACTCCTTATTTTTTAAAAAAGTTTTTGGTGAAAAAATTACCATTTTTCTAAAACATTTATTATCATTTTAGTAGAAGAAATTTCTTCCACCCGCTACGAGAGGGACCTCCCTTGGGCAAAATCCCATTATTTCTGCCTTGATACTTCAAAAAAACTTAGAAAATTTTCGGAAAAAAAAAACCTTGCAAAATTTTTCGAAAAGATAAAGACTTGTCCCTCCGTTATACTTGCACCTTCTATATTGCGGTTTCTCTTTAAGGAAGTTTTCGTTGGAAGCTCTTCAAAGTACTTTTCTTTCTAGTTTTTTACCTCTCCTCGGGAATTTATAGTGAAAATCACATTCGTTCTGCTTATTGGCTTTTTCCCTCAATTTTATTTCCTATTTCATATTCTACTTTCTAAAAACGATATCTTTGGGCATTAAAATTTATTAAAAAATTGGAAAAATTAAAGGAATACCTTTGATTTATTATTCTTAAGGTGCACAGACTGGTTTTCGTCTTCGCCTCACCGGTTTGCAATCATAATGCAACTTTTAAAAAAGAAATAACCATCCAGAATCTGGACTTCTAATTAAAAAAGATTCCTTGGCCTAATTTATAAAAAAAATGAGAAATTTGGGATGGGCACCTGAGGCGATTCCGTGATGAAACTTTTTTTTCGTAGATTTCTTTATAGACTTACAAAATGAGAATATTGAAAAAAAGAACATACGGTGACATTTTAGGCGAAAAACGCATCCCGTGACTCTCGTGATCCTTGGCGATTCGTGATATTTCCCAATACCTTTTTAAAAGCCTCGGGGTTGAATAAAACGGATAATTAAGAAAAAAAAAATAAGGAACGCGACGTACCATTCCCGGGATTATTTTCATTCGTTAGTCTCTTTAACTACGTTCCATGTAAAGCTTGGAATGATCTGTCTTCTGACCCACTCCGTACAAGGAACGTTAACCACTTCTTTTTAAAAATAAGTCTATCCTCAATGCGGGTATGAATAAATAATAAAAAATCCATAAAAGGAAAATACAATCCAGAAGCTTTTACGTGCATTTCAGACGATTAAATCGGTTAATTAACTATTTTCACCGCATTTTATCCCCTTGCTCATAGCCTCAAAAAGTCTTAAGGAAAGTAAATTTACAAGCTGCTGTCCTGATCAGTCAGTTTTTTACGACAAAAAAACATCGTTTTCACCGGCTTTCAAGACGTTTTTATAGGTACCTACGTAAAATTTTTTAAAAATCAGAGAACACCCATCTTTAAATAGTTTTTCGATTTTTTTTTCCGTTGTGGGCTGAAAAAACCACATTTTTACACAATTTTGTTAAATTTTCCACTGTTTTTTGACAAGGAACTCAATTAACTTCCTTAAAGAAGTTATTGTGATACCCTCGACGTCGGGTTTTTGGGGAAGGGTCTTCCAGAAACCGGCCGGCCGGCCGTCTGGCCGTACCTAGCATTTTTTCCGGGACACATTACGGCCACATTTTTCAACCGATTTTCACCAATTACTCCTTATATTTTTTAAGAATTTTTCGTAAAAAAATTATCATTTTTTTTACATTAATTATCATTTTAGTAGCGAGAAATTTCACACTTGCACGCTACGAGTGGGACCTCCCTGGGCAAAAATCCCATTATTTCTACCTTGATACTTAGAAAAATTTTCGAAAAAAATTCAGAACATTTAAAAAAAAAAAAAAAATTTCCTCCGTTATACTTCCCTTTCCCTTATACTTTCCCCTCCTTTATACTTCCCCCTTCCTCATACTTCCCTTCCCCTCCTATATTTTTACTTCTCTGAAGAAGATTTCGTTGGAATCTCTTCAAACTAGTATATTTTTATGTTTATTAACAAAGCGATAGGCAAGCATAAAAATTAAAAACTGTTGACCTAGATTATGAAAAAATTGGAAAGAGCCATTGTGAAAGGATTAGTCAATAAAATTAGTTCGAAGAAGAAGAAAAAAAGGAGGCATTTCGACGAATATAATGATCTGCACTTACAAAACGGAGGCGAGCAAGTTAGCGTCAGAATGTTGATTTAAAACGAGAGCGCATTCGGACGGATCGAAAGACGAATCGAACCCTGTATATTGGATGGCCGAAAGGACCTGGAGAAGGCCGAATAAAAGCCAACCTCCCACCGTCAATCTGAAAACAAAAAATTTATAATTATAGGAAAAGTTTCTTGGTAAAAGAAGAGTGAAAAAAAAAAACGGTTTTTATCAGTTTTGATCAAATATCTCGAAAACTATGCGGTTTATCGCAAAACATAATAAGTAAAAAACACTTTAAATAAAATTTCGAACAAAAAGTTAATTGTTTAAAATTATGCTGAAATGAGCGCTTTCGGAGTTATGGGCCGTCAAATTTTTTAAAGTTTCGGTACCATCAGGTCTAGACCTTAATTTTGACCCTGAAAAAGGGTTAAAAATTGGGTCTCACGATGGTCCTTTTGGACACAAAAAAAATGTTGAAACCCGGAAGATTTTTAAAAGTTTCCATGGATTATGTTTCAGAAATCAAATCTTTGGAAAGTACATCTTTGTAAGAAACATTATGACACCTGATATTTCTTGACGAAATTAGAGTCTACAGGAAGTATTTTGTAATTAATAAAAAAAACTAGGTCTTCGACCTTTTGGGTGTAATTAAAGAACATTAAATAACCATAAATTTATAAAAAAATCAATTTTCTATTATGCTAATGCAGATAATTAAACGACACCCGCAGATCTATCATCTGGAACAGTCAATTTATCTTTTTTTTTTTCCAGTTTTATTCAAAACCTGATTACGGTCGGCCTTAAACTAAATAATTGAATGTTAGAGACAGCCGAGGACGGATTTTCGTGTTAATGAGGGTGCGAAATCGTTTGTCATTTTGACGCTCGAAGTTTTCAACTGGAGAGAAAAAATAAGCGTAGTTCTCGTGACTGATAAAATGCGCCTACTACCTTAATTACCGTCCCCAGTCACATTTAATCCTTCGAGCCCTTTCAAATGTCGAAACCCCAACATTGTCTACGTCGCGACGCAATTTTTTCGAACTCCCGACATAAATCTGAAGCTCATTACACGGCATTAACGTCACTCGGACAAGCGGCCGGCACTTTCATGTCTTTTTATACGCTCTTGATTTATTCTGATGAGAAAATAAAATATGAAAATGAAGAGATGAAAGTGAAAATAGGTCAAACATTTCATTTCTAACATTAAAGAATAACCGAGGTCGTCTGTAGTATGTAATATTTAGATCTGATGAAGGGAATAACTATATCATCACATCATATGTGATGTGATGATCATCACAGTCATATTTCACGACCGGATTCGACCTAATAGATCTTTTCAAGCGATAGAAAGTGAGGGAAATGCATTCATCGAAGTGATTGCTGCATGAGAATGTGCAGAGGCAAATTTGGCTGTAGCTGAGGCAATTGCAGTGGCAAGAGCCGTTGCTGTGGCTGTGTCAAATATACGGCAACGACTGTGGCATTGACTGTGACAGTGCGTGGCTATGAATGTAGCACTGGCAGTAACTGTGGTAATGTCAACTAAGGGCAGTGGCACTGATTTACAATGAAAGTAGCTGTTGCAATGACTGTTGAAATGGTATTGTTGAAATGGATCAATGACATCCATTATTGACATCCATAATCAGCAATATTTCGCGACCGAATTCGACCTAATAGATCTATTCGAGCGAGGGAAATGCCTTTATAGTAGTGATTGTGCATGAGAATTGGCAGAGGCAAATTTGGCTGTAGCTGAGGCAATTGCAGTGGCAAGAGCAGTAGCTGTGGCTATGTCAATTAAGACGGCAGTGACATGTAGCAGTTGCAATGACTGTCGAAATGGTAGTAGACGATAGGGATGAATGTCATGCATCATCATGACTGTGGCAGTGGGTGGCACTGTCAGTAACTTTGGCAAAGGGCAGTGATTGTGTGGTACTGATTTGCAATGAAAGTAGCAGTTTCAATAACTGTTGAAATGGTTATAGCAGTAATGGATCAATGCTGGTGTCTATAATTGATGCGGCATTAACTGCGGGAGTAGCAATAACTGTGGCAATTCCGTATTAGTACGGCAATGAATGAGGGATTGATTTGCAAAGAATAGGCAGTTGTAATGGTTGCAGCAGTAATGACAAGTGTGGCAGTGAGTGGCAATGAAGGCAGTGAGCTTAGCACTGGAGTGATTGGCATTGAATGACCAGCCTGAACCTTGCAGTTCATTTTATTATTGATTTATTCCATTTATAGGGAAATCCATGTTTATGTGGGAACGCCCATATCCTTCCCAACGTCTAATCAAATATTCTGCCTGGTACAACATTCAATCAAAACATTACAAGTTATTACTCGATTCAAACAAGATTTAATTATCCAACGGGCAAGACATTCATCCGAGCTCCCATTTACCTATAAATGGGCAATCCCAAATTGATTTATCGATTCCTACCGCCCGTTCTTATCAAACTTTATTTATCGATTAGTTTTTTGTAACTTGAGCGAATAAATCAGCTTTTCGTTCTAAATTATTCAAAAACACCTGTTACAAATAGCACAAAGAAATTCTTAAGATTTAAATATTTCTACTATACTTTAATTAAGAAAGAGGTGTCGGACAAATTTTATAAGACGCCTTGAAAAGGTCAACGGTAGTCTCATAAAAATAAGAAATTGCTTTTTTTAATTAAAATTTTTAAAGCTTTTGATTTATTAAAAGACGATTTTACGACAAATCTTGAGAACATAAAAGCATTAATTATACGGATTAAATAAAACTAAATTCACGCATGGTTGACCTATTCAACTTTTAGGTAGCAAATCAAGATTTTATCGCATTATAAATAATTCAATAATTTTTTTTCAATACAATAGAAATTCGTGATTCCTCTTTCAGACGGAGAAAGAAAAAAAAGTGGACCTTGAATAGTTCAATGTCGGAGATCTCGACCGGAGGGAAGGTCGTGGCTCAAATCATAACGGACGGAAATAATTTCCCCTGGACTGGCAGAAATAGGAGGCAGTAGTTGTTGAAATAACGATGGCAGTATTCAGTTAATTTGTTAGTGGCTGTGGCAATGAATGCTGCAGTGACAGCGTCAGCAACTGGGTCAGTTAATACGACAGTGAATGTGGTTATAACTGCGGAAATCTATAAACTGAATAGCTGACGATCCCACGAGTGCATTTGTGGACAATTTTACGACTGTTTAGCTGATGATTAAGCGACTGCTTAGCTGTGGCGACTGTGGGTGTGGGCAAAGAATGGGGCAGAATGTGGTAGTATGCATTGACTGTGACATTGACGGTTGCAGTCACATTTTCAATGGCAGCCACAGTGACAGCAGTTGTGCCTGTAACTGCGGCAATGACTGTAGCATTAACAGCGGCAGATGACTTGCACAAAAAAATAAAAAATAAAAAAATATCAATGTCAATCCATTTTGGACATTTTATTGACATTAGGCTTTACGTCCAATAATTTTAAGGTTCGTGGACGGCGCGTGTTTCCATTGAAATTTACATTTTTCGAGATAAATAATCCCGGGCCCCCCAGGGAATTCGAACCCATGTAGGATTAGATATTCTGCACCGGAGTCTTTCACGCTACACGAGCCTACCGAGGGCCCTTCAATCGAGCATCCGATGGTTTCAAACTACCAAAATTACAAAAAATATTATCTGATTCTTTCTTGGGACGAGAATCCCAAAACTGAGGAAAACGTCTAGCAAAAGTCTTCTATTAAAAAAAGAGGTCTTAAAATTTTTTCAAATAAGTTCTTTAAACTGATTTCCGTATTAATTGAGGAAGCTTTTTAATGGGCAAGCTACTATTCTTGATTTCTTAGGCTTAGTTTATGACGCCATGCATTTTATTTTAACGAGCAATTCCTTCGATGGAAACTTGAACGTAACTAGGTTTACGTTGATTTCGATATCGTTTTATGGCTCAATTTTTATCTTTCAAGGCTCGGGTTGATTTATCAGATGACTAATTTTAAACGGAAGGTAGATCAACTGAAGAAACTAAGATATCTACTAGGCACAGCATCGCTACAGGCAATGCCAAATTGATTGCCACTGCCACAGTCTCTACTAAAGTGGCGTTTCCTTCGCTTTCCGATGTTTCCGCAGATGCTGCTAGTTTTGACTCACTTATAATTTTAAATACGTACTAAAAAAATTTAAAAATCTCATCTCTTAAGATGTAGACTTTTTTGGAAATAGGGCTATATTTTTGAGGAAGTTAAAATTTAGGGATTTACTAATAAAAGTCAAGAGGAAGGACCTTTAAAATGTCAAGGTGGAGATAATTTTAAGCATAAAAAAAGACAGAGATAGTGTCGACGTGAAAATTATACTTTGAAAACCTCTCTTTCGGAATCAGGTTCTAGAAATTTCGACGTTTCGATGACATTTTCCGACTTTGAAAGGTGAAAAATTCGCAAAAAGTTAAATACTCGACGTGGGAAGAGTTTAAAATTTCCATCTGAAATGTCTACGTATTTAAATTACCCCCGCATTGACATTAATCAAACGGGGTAAAAATAAGTGGATTTGCACGTAATCCTTATTTTAAACAGAGATTGCAATTTTATTGGGAAATCTTCATTTTCACTATTATTACGTTGGTTTAACTTGAGACAAAATAGTCGTTAAATTATTAATAATTATTTTCAATAATAATTTAATCACAAAAAGTTCGATCCTTGGCAAACAGTCGCTTCATCGGCAACAAAGCAGGATCGTCAGCTAATCAGTCGTTAGATTGCCAGCTAAACAGTGGTTAAAATCGTCAAAATGCAGTTGTGGGATCGGCAGCTATACAGACGTTAGATTACCAGCTAAACAGTCGCTAATCATCAGCTATACAGTCTTTAGATTGCCAGGTAAACAGTTGCTTAATCATCAGCTAAACAGTCGTAAAATCGTCAACAAATGCAGTCGTTAGAACGTCAGCTATACAGTCGATAAAACAGCAGCCTGTCTCCTGCCAAACAGTCGCTTAATCATCAGCCAAACTGTCGAGGGATTGGCAGTCGCCAACAAAGCAGTCGTTTGATCGCCAGCAAGCCGTTTAATCGCCAGCTAAACAGTCCTTAGATTCTCAGCTAATCAGTCGTTAAATCGTCAACAAATAGTCGTAGGATCGTCAGCTATCCAGACGTTAGATTGCCAGCAAAACAACCGTTAGATCCTCAGTTAAACAGTCGCTTAGTTGCCAGCTAAACAGTCACTTAACCGTCAGTTAAACAGTCTTTCTATCGGACCAATATTACGGCCTGAAAAACCTGGCGGCGGCTTTTACCGCAGAAAATCGCTACTTCATCTGCGTGGTGTGGAACACCATATCCCTTACATCATGGAGGGTAATACAATAACTTCTCATATGAAAGTAAAAACGATTTTCAAAGGATAAAAGATTCTTGAAGTCCTCCAACCTTCTTTTCCGCTTTGCAGCTCTCCTAATGAAGACATTTATAGTTTCTGGTCAATTTGAACCGTAAAAGTTGCATCAGGTGCTATCTTAAACTGCGTTTATTTATGTTAGCACGCCACTTGTCCCCCGCACAAATTAATAGGGCGTTCGAAGGCGTGGCCCGAAAATTGCGAACGCGTTTTCTAATTGGCCAGGAGGTTACATCACGGATACTCTTCCGTCCTTGACATCGTTCAAAGCCCTCTTGGAACGAAACAACCCCTTCATAATGTTTACCAGCAGGTTTATTGACTGCTAAACTTATAAACCTCGGTGTTGTAATGATAATGTCTAATCTTATCCTCTCTGTAGGTTCACGCCTATGTCTAGACTTCAAGTTTTATCTTTTCAATCCTTCATTGCAGAAGTTACATATTTTTTTTTCTAGGCCATAATTAACATTTTAAAACACTTTCCATAATCTCCAAACTAGACTACAGCAACTAAAGCGACAGACAATGCTGCAATTACGAGGTAATCGAAAAATTTAAACTTGTGTCCTTGTGGTCGTAAGTACAGCCGCTTGATCGATTAATGACTGTATAGCTAAACAGTCTAGCTCAGATTAAGCGACTGCTTAGGATTAAGCAAATGTTTAGAGACTATCTAAACGATCAAACGACTGCTTTGCTTGAAACGATTAAACTGTCGCAATCCGTTAGCTGATCCAACCAATGTTTTGACGAGTTTAACCACTGTTTAGCTAACGATCATAAGATGTCATTCACTGCCCGTCAGGTTTTTCCCCAGAAGACTTCACGACCACAATGTTCATCCGATTTTCACCAAAATTTCACAGAATCTTCTTTCATGGTAATCTTGAAAATTTCGAGAGCTTTTCTTCGAGAGATTTGTACGTCTATCTGTCGTGCTACCTCGGTCCATTCTTCTCCTTCGCGTAAGTATCGAAATCATCTTGATATTATGCAATCTATTTTTAGATAAAAGATCTTTACTGTCTGGTTTATGAGGGATAAATTCAACGGTACCCGTTAATTAAAAAACCGTCCAGACTTTATGAGGTGGGTGAGAACAATGGAGGATTCTAGAGCCTTAGAAAGTTCTAATCAATAGGTGATCCTATCATTATCATTACCGAGGTTATATAACAACACCTACGAAGACAAATGACATACTGAATTGCTTTAAAAAAACTTAAAAGAAAATTTAAATCGTCTAAGGTAAAGTGGGGTAAGATGGGACCCTTAGATATTTTTGTAAATTTAAAAAAATTATAAAAATTCTTTTCCACTGATGATCTCAGGGACTGAAGCACTCAATCGAAAAGAATCGACACTACTCCATCTTACCCCTTTACTGTAGACAATTTTTTTTAATATTGTACATACAAATGTGGCCTATTAGAAGCTTTTCGTCGATAATACTTTTCGATTTGTCTAGAAACAAGGGGTTTTACAAGAGATGGTAGAGCAGGTGTCGTTCTTCAACATCTTCTATCGACTGTATAACTGACGATCCAACGACAGCTTGTTGACGGTTTTTACGACTGTTTAGCTGATGATTAAGCGACTGTTTAGCTGATGATTAAGCGAATTTAGCTGATGATTAAGCGATTGTTTAGCTACAAATGACATAATTATTAGACTTCCTTTAAGTAATACTTACAAGAAAATTGAAAATTTAAATCGTCTAAGGGAAAAGTGGGGTGATTTTTGTGAATTTAAAAAAGTTATAAAAACCACATGCTTCTTTTCCACTTATGATATCTCTCAATCGCTAAGAATCGACACTACTCCATCTTACCGCACTTTCTATACAAATGTTTTTTAAACATTTACATATAAATGTGGCCTATTTCGTCGATAGTAATTATCGATTTGTCCAGAAACAAGGGGTTTCACAAGAGATGGTAGCAGGTGTCGTTCTTCAACTCTTCGCCTATTTTGAATGCTAATAGAGGTCAAATCGTGATCGCATTTAAAGGAGGAAGACGCGACTTTTGTATACGAATGCCCCTTTTGTCAAGTCCTATCTTTCTCTAAATTAGGCTACGAAATTCGTAAAAGGAGGTGTCGAGTTTAGATTTTTGCCCTAATTTGAATTTTTTAAATTTGTCACTATTTACATTTATGAGATAAATTAAGCATTTATTTTTAAAAAATTGTATTTCTTCTTATCTCCTCATTTTTATGCACAAAAAATTTTATGATTTTAATGTTTAGTCCGTATTCCGCAAGATTGTTGATTTTCCCATCAAATAATAACCATTTGATAACCAAATATCAAATAACCAATTATTTTATAGGAAATAAATAATAATAATTTTTATGCAAATGTTTCTGGATGACTTAAAATATCAAAATTTATGATAAAGAAAATTCAGGAGGAAGAAATTGATAAAAAATAGCTTACCGATTCATATTTTTTGTGATAAATAAATTTACAGGGTCCTTTGGTCTCACACACTGGTTGGAACTCGACTGTTGGGGGTCCGGGGGTAGACTGGCAGAACAAGGGTTCGACCAGCATCCAATTCACTTTCTCCGTCCCTCTGGCGGCCTCCACTCCCCTACTCTATTTTTCTTTTTTTAAGCACCTTCGTTTTCTTAAAAACAATCATCGATTTTAATGCTTTTTGAATGTTTATTTTGCGGTTTTTTATTTTCATGGACATTCATTGGGTCAAGTTTACAGTCTGTTGGAAAAAATTGTAGGTTTCATACATATTTTTTTAAATCACATACTTAGGGACTAAAAAACCACATTTTTTATTGTAGCATCAAAATTTTGACCTCATTTTAAGCCTATTTCTACAAAGTAGAAGAGGGGGAGGCCGAGGGCCCATTTAACTTCCTTCAAGAAATTGTGATACCCTCGACGTCGGGTTTTTGGGGAACGATCTTCCGGAGGGTCAATCTAATATAGATCTTTACCAATCTCAACTTTGTCCGTGGTGCCGGCCGGCCGTATTTTTTTCCGGAACTTTACGGCCACATTTTGAACCGATTTTCACCAAATTTCTAGAAACAAGAAACTAACGAGGGCGATTTTGAATTTGGAAAAAATGGCGGAGATCTGTTTCTTATTTAAAAAATTCGCTACGGCTGAACCGTTGGTCCGATTTTCACCAAATTTTCACCAATTACCCTTATATTTTTACGAATTTTTGGTGTAAAAAATTATCATTTTTGTTACATTATTATCAATTTAGTAGGGAGAAATTCATACTTCCACGCCTTACGAGAGGGATCTTTCTTGGGCAAAATCCCATTATTTCTACCATCATTCTCGTACGTAAAAAAATTTTCAGGAAAAAATAACTTTAAAAAACTTTAAAAAAGTTAAAAAAAACACTGACCCCTCCGTTATACTTCCCCCTCCGTTATACTTCCCCTCCCTTATACTTCCTCTCCATAAACTTCCCACTCCGTTACATCCCCCTCCGATACTTCCCCCCTTACACTTCCCCTCCCTCTTTCATAGACCTCCGGACTTAATCCACTTTTTTATGAAAGATTGCTCAAAATAACAACTCCTGGTCTTACCCTCATTTTCCCTTTTTCTCCCAATTTTGAGCGTGTTTGCAAAATAGGAGGATTAATACGTTGATTTTGGATAGTAATGCCATATTTGCGTCTACCGGTTCGCACGATGTTGCTCTTAAAAAAACCATTGTTGATTTAGCCATCGTGTGAAAGTTAAGGTGGGTCGCGGTGGCTTCTAAAAAAGGTTAAGCTTTTGTATTGTAAGGTTTACTTAAAAGAAGGGAAAAAAAACTGGAACGCGGCTTTGCATATCCGAGAAGACACAAATTGCGTCAGTCGGTTTCCACGCCTCTATGCGTTTTTTCACAAGGAAAGAAATCATTCTCATCGTGAAAGTGGCGTCTGAAAACAAATCGTCCGTAAAACTCGACACGCTTAACTTGTCCGACCGCACTTATCGAGGAAAAAAAGTCATATTTTATTTCCTTTTAATTTAAAAACATTTTTTCCCACTAATTTTCAATTTTCCTTTTTGACCGCTTGAGGTTTACCATTTTTTCTTCTTCCTTTTTTTTTTGGTTCATCTATAATTTATAAATTATAAAATTTTTTGTAGTGAAAAATTAGAACAAAAAGTTATAATATGACCTTGGCCCAAATATGAGCTTATATTCCACAGCCTCTGGCGTTATGAAATCCTGGTTCAAGTTCGGTATGTAAGAATGGTCCGGCCTTCAGGAGCAGCAGGGTCCACGTGGGACCCCCCCCCCCCCCAAACGAAAAACGGAACGTGCAACTCGCTTAGGGCGAGGCTCATACTCTTTCATCACATTTTTTTTTCTAAATAGCTATAATTTATAAGGAAAAACACTTAAAATGATTGACCTAAAATTGTTTCATGTTCTTAGAAAGAATCATTTTCAATATCGCTCATAGATAAACTTAGACGAAATAAGTCAAGGAAGAAACTAATGTCTTCGCCGCTCTTGACCACAGAGGCCATAATTCCTCCCTAGCTGACGAACTAACGACTGTTTAGCTGGTGATTAAGCGGCTGTTTAGCTGAGATTGTAAGAGCTGATTGGATGATGATTAAGCGACTATTTATGATCTAACTACTATTTGGCAGGTGACAGGACGCTGTTTTATCATTTTATCGACTGCATATCTTATGATTAAGCGACTGTATAGCTGGCGATCTAACGACAGTTTAGCTAATGATTAAGCGACTATTTATGATCTAACTACTATTGGCAGGTGACAGGACGCTGTTTTATCATTTTTCGACTGCATATCTTATGATTAAGCGACTGTATAGCTGGCGATCTAACGACAGTTTAGCTAATGATTAAGCGACTGTTTAGCTGAGAATCTAAGGACTTTTAGCTAACGGTTAAACGGCTAGCTGGCGATATAAGACTGCTTTGTTGGCGCGACTACTTTTCGGACAATCTAACGACTTTTTAGACTTTAAGACTGCATGTTGACGATTTTACGACTGTTCAGCAGATGTTTAAGCGACTATTTAGCTGAGAATCTAAGGACAGTTGAGCTGAAGAGTAAACGGCTTGCTGGCGATCTAACGACTGTTTGGCAGGTACCAGGCTACTGTTTATCGTTTTATCGACTGTATAGCTTATGATTAAGCGACTGTATAGCTGAATATCCTACGATTTGTATTGTTGACGATTTTACTACTGTTTAGCTGATGATCAAGCGACTGTTTAGCTGGTGATTAAGCGACTATTTGTTGACAATCTAATTACTTTTGGTAGGTGACAGGCTGCTGTTTTATCGACTGTACGTATAGCTGACAATCCAACGAATGTATGGTTGACGATTTTACGACTGTTTAGCTGATGATAAGCGACTGTATAGCTGGCGACCTAACGGTTGTTTAGCTGGTGATAAGATTCTGTTTAGCTGAAATTCTAAGGACTGTTTAGCTGACGATTAACGGCTAGCTGGCGATCTAACGACTGCTTTGTTGGCGACTGTCGACTCCTCGACTGTTCGGCTGATGATTAAGCGACTAGATAGTGTAGATGGTGATCAAGCAGCAGTTTAGCTGACAATCTAACGACTGTATAGCTGACGATTTAACACTGAAAAGCGGAGATAGAATAAATATTTAGCTTGAAATTCTGCAAGGCTTTTCAGATTTTTAGGAACCGAGTGAATGATTCTAGTGAGTGAAGTTATCTTTTTTCAATTTTCAATAAAAATATCATTGAATGAAAGTTGAAACGGTAGAAAAACGAAAACGCGAGCCTTCGTATAAAATCAAGGTTGGATTTGAGCAAAACATCACGCTATCTATAAAAAACTAAAAAAAACTTTCATCACAAAACGTTCCTTTCAAATAAAAATACCGTATTTTAAGGCCAGAATCAGGTCAGCTCCTCAACGAGGAACTTTACTGCAGTTTGAACAAAAAGGAATTTTAATGATAAAAATCTTTTTAAAGAAACGTTGGGCATCTTTTATGAAATTTTAGCTTTCACTACAATACAGAAGCTTATGTAAAAAAAATTTGGAATTTCTGTATAAAATTGCGCAATTTTTACAGCTCAGATTACATTTTGGGACAAGTGTTTGATGTAGACGCACGTGAGACAAGAAGCGAGCCCGATTTAGAATGGTCATAATCTTATGCATGATATATCTTGCACGGACAGCGACATGGCCTCACTTGCGCAATCCAAATATTTGCCTTTTGTAAAACAACTTGGCCAATCCACTCAATCGATGCCTTTATAAAGACGTTCGCAATCCCTTTTAATTGATTGGGAAAAGTAACAAAATGAATTAGGGGCAACACTTTAGCTCTCTCAAAGAGAGGTGACTTTATTACACTGTATATCAGTATTTTGGGAGAGGGTCTTTCTGATCCCTGAGATTAGCTGGTGATTTAAGGGAAGGATCAGCTGACGATTTTACGACGGTATAGCTGCCAATCTAACGAATGTTTAGCACGATGTAAATTTTGTTGAAGTGTAGGCTTGTTTCGCTGATGATCTAACGACAGTTTGGCTGACTTGCTTAACTTTCGATTTAGCGACTGTTTAGCTGAAGATCCAACAACCTTTCAGCTCAAGGTGATCCTTGCATACGATCTGAAAACCGTTTAGCTGGTGTTTTAACGACTGTTTAGCTGAATATCTAACAACCTTTTTGCTGACGATTCAACATCTGCTTTGCGGACGATCTAAAGAACGTTTAGCTGGTAATTTTAACGACTGTTTAGCTGAAGATCTAGCAACCTTTTTGCTGACGATTCAACATCTGCTTTGCGGACGATCTAAAGACCGTTTAGCTGGTGATTTAATGACTGTTTAGCTGAAGATCTAACAACCTTTTTACTGACGATTCAACATGCTTTGCGGACGATCTAAAGAACGTTTAGCTCGCGATTTAACGACTGTTTAACTGAAGATCTAGCAACCTTTGCTGACGATTCACACATCTGCTTTGCGGACGATCTAAAGACCGTTTAGCTGGCGATTTAACGACTGTTTAGCTGAAGATCTAGCAACCTTTGCTGACGATTCAACATCTGCTTTGCGGACGATCTAAAGAACGTTTAGCTGGTGATTTAACGACTGTTTAGCTGAATATTACAACCTTTAGCTGCGATTTAACATCTTTTTTGCAGACGATCTAAAGACCGTTTAGCTGGTGATTTAACGACTGTTTAGCTGACGATTTAACATCTGTTTGCATACGATTTAAAGATCGTTTAGCTGGTGTTTAACGACTGTTTAGCTGAATATTTAACAATCTTTGATTTACATTTTAATTTTTATTGCATGTGTATCGCAAGGGGGTTGATTTTACTATGAAACAATTAACCAATACTAGAGGAAGAAATAAGTAAAAGAACCTTTAGATCTAAAGACCGTTTAGCTGGTGATTTAACGACTGTTGGCTTTCGATCT
>JACGAQ010002035.1:0-47192 GCA_014119065.1 Orius insidiosus
GTTGGGAGACCGCTGGCGACTATAGTTGCCCAGCGGGAAGCCTCTCTAAAAAATTTAATATCTTCGCTTCCCGTGGCGCTGTCCACCTGCAAAAACTGGCTATCTGTTGGGGAAGAAATGAACTACGTGATGATCGCATCACTCGTCGCTTTTGTGCTTTGCTGGGCGCTGGGAGCGGTCAGGGAGAAGGAGGGGCAAAGTGCTGCGTCAGTAGCGCAGAGAATCCGGTCTCGAAAGGGTTAAACTACTAGTTGAACTTAGTTTCAGCTTTCCCTCATTTAATTTTACTTAATTTGACTGGGCCAAACTAATCAAAAATTTCACACTGGCCAAAAGTCCCTCCCCAGTACTTTATACAAGTTTTTGGCTATATAAAATATTGAACAATTTTTCCAATAACAATGTTCAGCATTTGTGACCTTACCAATCCAATCGGAATTGGCAGAAATTTTAAATTTTGGACAACACCAGGTGATCCATTAATCATGGACAAAACCTTCACTGAAGTGCTGTAGTGTTTTTTTTCAACTACTTTTGGTTGTTCGATTTTCTGGTGTAGAAACACCCATTTGATCAAGTTTTGGGTTGCGTACTGGTTTTTGGGTGTTTAACCCCATTTTTTAACAAGTTTTGGATCATTTTTTCAATTTGGTGTAAAAACACCAATTTTATCTAGTTTTTGAGCATTTAACATTCTTAACAAGTTTTGATAATTTTTTGGTGAACAAAACCAACAGTTTTGGGCGTTTTTCGTCTTTTTTTAATCAGGGTTTGCATAGTTTTCCTTGACTTTTTTGGTGTAAAACACATTTTTTAAGTTTTTCAGCATTTAACATGCTCCTTATCAAATTTGAAAGATGTCCCATGACTTATAGATCACTTGGTACACAATATTGCCCCCTGAATGTTTAAAATCTCTAATATTACAAAAGAAATAATATTAACAACCTATTAACTAATTTCACCTTCGTATACTTACAAACTGGGTGGGTTTGACAAACGGAAACCTGGTGCATAAAACCGAGTGAATGAAAGAACGAAGCCCTTTTTTTCAACTCATACCAGGATCTATAGGCTATTTTTATTGAGCAATACATTAATCTAAAAAAACCTTTTTAAGCCCCACAGTAGTCTTTTAATTAAAAAAAAAGTGATTATTTTTCAAATTTTAATTCGTGCTAGATCCTTAGGATTTGAATATGGAATATAAAAAATTAGTACTTTTATAATAATAATTAAAAAAAATTGTATCTACTGGTAATTTATGTACACTGGATGGCCTAAGCACAATTTCACAATAATGCCTAAAAAACGCTATTTTTAAGGTCACGTGTTGACTATCTCTTTTGAGCTGTTTCATGCGCCTTATGAGAAAGAAATAAAATAAATAAAAAATTTCCGATTTTTAAAGTCATTTTTCGGAATCACAGCGATATTTTTGGCACAACATGCAGTTTTTTCAATAATTTTTATTAACTATAGTCTGTTTTACGGTCTATATTTTGGACTGGACCTAATAACACAAAATTCACCAATATTTACAAAAATTTACATTTAATTTGACAACTTTTTTTTTTCTCTCCCGTTTTTAAAATTGACTATTTACAACATGCCAACTTTGGAAGCACAAACTATATTCTAAAAAACTAATTAAGTTTTAAATTGTCTTTTTTTCGAAAACCACAATCCTCACTTGGCACTTCATTGTTTATGTCCCTGAAAATAGAAAATTTAAAAAGATTTAATTTAAATATAGATTTTCTATGCGCGATTCAGAATTTTCCATACAAAAGTAGGGTTGATTCGATATGGCCTTCCTTCCGATATATCGGAAGGAAAATATTGGATGAACCGAAATATCGGAAGGAAAATATCGGATGAACCGATATCGGAAGGAAAATATCGGATGAACCGATATATCGGAAGGAAAATATCGGATGAACCGATATATCGGAAGGAAAATATCGGATGAACCGATATATCGGAAGGAAAATATCGGATGAACCGATATATCGGAAGGAAAATATCGGATGAACCGATATCGGAAGGAAAATATCGGATGAACCGATATATCGGAAGGAAAATATCGGATGAACCGATATATCGGAAGGAAAATATCGGATGAACCGATATATCGGAAGGAAAATATTGGAAGAACCGATATATCGGAAGGAAAATATCGGATGAACCGATATATCGGAAGGAAAATATGGAAGAACCGATATATCGGAAGGAAAATATCGGATGAACCGATATATCGGAAGGAAAATATCGGATGAACCGATATATCAGAAGGAAAATATCGATGAACCGATATATCGAAGGAAAATAATGCAAATATCGGAAGGAAATATCGATATTCCGATATATCGGAAGTATCGCAACAACTCTATACTGAAGTCTCTTTTGATAGAATTTTCCATTGTTTTCTGGTTTTTCCAAGCTTTCCTAGGCAGAAAAATCTTCTTTGTACTAAATTTTTGGAAAGTTTTCCTCAGTTTACAGACAAAAAATGTCTTTAATATCAAATTTTCATTAGTTTTCCTGATTTTCCTCCCCTTTACAACGTGAATTTGAAATGGAAAAAATTTGAAAATAGTTTAGGAAATTAGAAAATTCTGAATGGGATTTAGAAAAGTTTATACCTTTTTTTAAGGACCGATCGTAATATCATGCCATTAAAATAGTCTCGTTGTAATCTGTCTCTTGTCTATTTAACGAATTTATAAGCTCTTCATTTTGGTTATGAACTAAAAAGAAATAATTTAAAAAATTGTTATACATTTTTAAAATTTGTCTGTACCCATTTGATCAATGATAGGAGCCATCCTTAGAGTAATTCCTACAAGAAACATACAAGTTAGAAGAAGAAATCCGGCAGTTATGATAATGGTCCATCTTGCTCTTTTAGGAAGATCTTCTGGATCCACTACCTGAAAAATTTTAAATGAATAAAAACAAAATCTAAAAGATATCACCTTTGGCTTATTGACTAATGGAGGCCTATTCGCCATAGGTCCAACGTTTTTCCTCTTTTTTTTCTTTTTCCTTCGTGAAGTATCGCTGTCTTCCGAGTCCATATCCAACGTTACATATCTCTCCTCGCCTCCTCGCCTAAATTATAAAATTATTTTAATATTTAGTCTAAAACTAAAATCTTTTCTCTAAGTAAGCTGTTTGCAAAGTTTCTTTTTAAGATGACCTCAGATGAACACCTGAGGTTTTTTTGAAAACTAGGTCAGAAATTTTAAGCTCCCAAGATTGTCCGTGAATATTTTAAACAAGTTCTTAAGCTCAAGTGATTCGCCCTCTGGTTATTTAGAAACGCTTCCTACGGATGAAGTTCTTACAAAGAGACTAATTATTTTTCATCTCAAAGGGAAACTTTTTTCTTTTTGTTTTACTAACTTTTAGACCTTTTTAGGTTAATTCAACAACTAAACCACTATTAAAATAATAGTTAAAGAGGCATGCTTTTACATCTAATCCTACTTTTTTTATATGAAATGAAGGAATCACAGGGGGCTAAAAACTTGATTTTTGTTTGTCATTTTTGTTTTACGATGGCAAAATTGTTCCAACTAAAATTTATTTTTCTGAAGTTGCGGCACTCTGGGATGTCTAAATTAAAACAAGAATTCGTTTACCCAAGTAGTGGATTATTGAAAATTTTCTTAAGTTTATTGTCTAAGAAACCCCATTTTCCTCCGTTTTTGGCCGCAAATCAATTGACTTAGCACAGAAAAAAATCAAGTTTCACGTCCACACTGGGAGCTGCCAATTAAGCGGCAACGAATTCAGACGAATGCCGTTCGACAAATGCCTCTCGTCCTCAGATTTTTAGAAGAGAAGGGCCTTCGAAACGAACGAAAACGTGCGAATTGAATTTCTCTCCGTGGGGCCTTATGATTCCTTCACGTAATTACTCATTTTTCTTTTTCAAAGTAATACTTTGATTTCTATGTCGTTTACCGGTTTTCAGACTTACCACACAGAAGTGTCAACGGTGTATGTTCATTTCTAAACGACGTAATACATTTAAATAACCATGCTAACATTTAAAATTGGATGCAGCAGCATGTTTGAAATAACAGCTTCTGAATTTGCGAGAGAGGTTTTGTTTTAAGGAGGCTATTTGAATAATTAAATTAGCCGCTTTAGTTTTTTAATGAAGGCAATCGAGTTTGACAGAAGTCGTTTTCATTCGGGACCGAAATCGATGGGAAAATGCCCGTTCCGGGTAAGTGCTAATCAACTTTAATGGTCATTCGGAAGGAAAATGCTCCGAAAAACAATTTTCATTGTAGATATTAAAAAACTAAAAATAAATTGAACGGTATAATGGTTTCTTTATTTCAATTTTGAGTTAAGCAACTCTAATTTTAGTCGTCAAAAAAGCCCATAGGCAGCCTAACCATCTCTCCCACGGCGGATTTTTCACGCGGTGTGAAAACGCCCATTTTCATTGATTTACGGGCGAGAAGTACCCTTTTTATCGTATTTTTGGCAGTTTTTTTGGCAAAGAAACAATCGTTTTAGCAAATTTTTGGTTGATTTCCTTCACCGTTGGGCTAAAGACCCGATTTTCAGGCACTTTTTCCTGTTTGTTACGCGGAAAACTCCCTTTTCATCCGATTTTTCGGCCAAGAAACCCTCGTTTTCCCAGATTTTTGGTTGACTTCCTCCAAAGTTTGGCCTAAAGACCCGATTTTCGGCACTTTTTCCTCATTGTTGCGCGGAAAACTCCCTTTTCATCCTTTTTTTTTGGCCGAGAAACCCTCGTTTAACCAGATTTTTGGTTGATTTCCTCCACATTTTGGCCTAAAGACCCGATTTTCAGGCACTTTTTCCTCTTTGTTGCGCGGAAAACTCCCTTTTCATCCGATTTTTTGGCCGAGAAACCCTCGTTTTACCAGATTTTTGGTTGACGTCCTCCACATTTTGGCCTAAAGACCCGATTTTCAGGCACTTTTTCCTCTTTGTTGCGCGGAAAACTCCCTTTTCATTCGATTTTTTGGCCAAGAAACCCTCGTTTTAGCAGATGTTTGGTTGATTTCATCCACAGTTTGGCCTAAAGACCCGATTTTCAGGCACTTTTTCCTCTTTGTTGCGCGGAAAACCCCTTTTCATTCGATTTTTTGGCCAAGAAACCCTCGTTTTAGCAGATTTTTTTGATTTCCTCCACATTTTGGCCCCAAGACCCGATTTTCAGGCACTTTTTTCTCTTTGTTACGCGGAAACTCCCTTTTCATTCGATTTTTTGGCCAAGAAACCCTCGTTTTACCAGATTTTTGGTTGACGTCCTCCACATTTTGGCCTAAAGACCCGATTTTCAGGCACTTTTTCCTCTTTGTTGCGCGGAAAACCCCCTTTTCATTCGATTTTTTGGCCAAGAAACCCTCGTTTTAGCAGATGTTTGGTTGATTTCATCCACAGTTTGGCCTAAAGACCCGATTTTCAGGCACTTTTCTCTCTTTGTTGCGGGGAAAACTCCCTTTTCATCCGATTTTTTGGCCGAGAAACCCTCGTTTTAGCAGATTTTTGTCGATTTCCTCCACATTTTGGCCCCAAGACCCGATTTTCAGGCACTTTTTTCTCTTTGTTACGCGGAAATTCCCTTTTCATCCGATTTTTTGGCCGAGAAACCCTCGTTTTAGCAGATTTTTGTCGATTTCCTCCACATTTAGGCCTAAAGACCCGATTTTCAGGCACTTTTTCTCTTTGTTGCGCGGAAATCTCCCATTTCTTCCGATTTTTTGGCCGAGAAACCCTCGTTTTACCAGATTTTTGGTTGACGTCCTCCACATTTTGGCCTAAAGACCCGATTTTCAGGCACTTTTTCCTCTTTGTTGCGCGGAAAACTCCCTTTTCATTCGATTTTTTGGCCAAGAAACCCTCGTTTTAGCAGATGTTTGGTTGATTTCATCCACAGTTTGGCCTAAAGACCCGATTTTCAGGCACTTTTTCCTCTTTGTTGCGCGGAAAACCCCCTTTTCATTCGATTTTTTGGCCAAGAAACCCTCGTTTTAGCAGATGTTTTTTTGATTTCCTCCACATTTTGGCCCCAAGACCCGATTTTCAGGCACTTTTTCTCTTTGTTACGCGGAAACTCCCTTTTCATTCGATTTTTTGGCCAAGAAACCCTCGTTTTACCAGATTTTGGTTGACGTCCTCCACATTTTGGCCTAAAGACCCGATTTTCAGGCACTTTTTCCTCTTTGTTGCGCGGAAAACCCCCTTTTCATTCGATTTTTTGGCCAAGAAACCCTCGTTTTAGCAGATGTTTGGTTGATTTCATCCACAGTTTGGCCTAAAGACCCGATTTTCAGGCACTTTTCTCTCTTTGTTGCGGGGAAAACTCCCTTTTCATCCGATTTTTTGGCCGAGAAACCCTCGTTTTAGCAGATTTTGTCGATTTCCTCCACATTTTGGCCCCAAGACCCGATTTTCAGGCACTTTTTTCTCTTTGTTACGCGGAAATTCCCTTTTCATCCGATTTTTTGGCCGAGAAACCCTCGTTTTAGCAGATTTTTGTCGATTTCCTCCACATTTAGGCCTAAAGACCCGATTTTCAGGCACTTTTTTCTCTTTGTTGCGCGGAAATCTCCCATTTCTTCCGATTTTTTGGCCGAGAAAAACCCATTTATTGAGTACTACTAATCTGTCACACCTTTTTTGTGGGTTTTTCTTTATGTCTACGGATCTGTCCACAAAGAGAGATTTAAAGGTTACCTATTTTTCATCCAGAGCTGTTATTTCTTTAGTGATAAACATTTAAAGAATGAGAATGATGTCTTTTTACGACTTTCCTTTTGCCAAAATGTTTTAAGTGAGTGATAAATTGTTTCAGAAGAAAAAAAAGAGAGGCGGGGAATGAAGTGATAAGAGTGAAAGAGCTTGATTTACGGCCATGCTCTTCGTCAGCGTTTTGTTTTGCTGCTGCCCAGTAGATGCTTAAAAGTGTATTATGACTTGGAAGTGTTTTTGTGATAAAAGTGGGGGGTTTTTGCGGCGAGAGGGTTTTAAAGGTGAAGAAATGCCGTGCAGAAGTCCTTTTTCTCTTTTCGTAAACGACCAGAGAGCAAATATTAACTGAAAAATGTAACACTTACAGCCTTTTTGACTGTGATACTAACATGGCGGAACCATCGTCCCACTGCCTCACTTTACACAGTGCCGACTTTCTTGAATGTCCTTTGTGCCTAAAAACATTTTATTTATCAACAAACATTTTTTAAAGAGAGAGTTTCATGGGTGTAATGATACGGAATTGATAGGTGGAAGAGTCGATTTTTCTTCTTTTTAAAAAATAATTTTTCATCTCCCCCCCGGTCCAGTCTTTATGCTCTTCCCACGTACTTGCAGTGGTGATGGTGGTGGTGGCGCGGAAGGCGGGATTTTTGGTGGTATTGCGTATGGTACTTCATATATCCTGAATCCGCTTTCATGGCGACCACTTTGCTGTCGACCAGCGCCGCCAGAAGCCATTCCAGTTGAACTCTCTTCCATTCCCCCTGTAAAAAAAGATAAAAATTCACAAAGGCAAAATGGGTGAAAACATTTTTTCTTTCTTATCAATAGCTTTAAAGACTTCATGGAATCTTGATAGGGGCTTATTGAAAAACGATGGTCTATTGCTATAACACGAAAAGTCCCTTTTTTTCCCCTTTTATATATTAATCTTTCCAAATTTTTTAAGCTAAAGATCACTCCGGCACTCTAAAAATTCCCAAAATAAACCGAGTTACATGAAATATTCAGAGAAGAGGACATACGGGGAGGTCCCAAAGAGATGGCGGAAGGGAAAAAAAAAGGGCTCAAAAAGGTAGCCTGGAACGAGCTTTTTGTTTATAGAGAATTAATTCAGACCCGAGAGGGAAAGCGTGAAATTCTTATTTACAATTGATTAAATCCCGACCTCTTTTCTTGGGTTAAGTTGTTAATTTTTCCAGTCGTGGAAAGTTGCATTTAAATTGGTTATTTCCCTTCCAAGGGTTTAAAATATAAAAAGGGTTTCCAACCACCTAGGAAACTAATTTTGAAAAGTCTCAAATTCCACAATTTTTCGATTTTTTGGGAAAAAAAACATAAACATTTTCCAGATTTAGGGCGTTTTTTTCGACGTTTTGCCCTTTTTTTCGTTAAACAAATTTTTGGGACTTTTTAACGGGCGTTTTTCTCAATTTTTCGGTCGAAAGGCTACCTTTTATATCCAATTCTCTGGAGATTTCTCAATTTTTCGCTAAACAAACACTCTTTTTACCGGATTTTCGGGCGCTTCTCTGGATTTTTGGGTAAGAGGCCGTTGTTTCTCCCTTATTCAAAGCGTTTTGCCCTTTTTTTCGTTAAAAAATTTTTGGGACTTTTTTAACGGACGTTTTTCTCAATTTTTCGGGCGAGAGGCTACCTTTTATATCCAATTCTCTGGAGATTTCTCAATTTTTCGCTAAACAAACACTCTTTTTACCGGATTTTCGGGCGCTTCTCTGGATTTTTGGGTAAGAGGTCAAAGCGTTTTGCCCTTTTTTTCGTTAAAAAATTTTTGGGACTTTTTTAACCGGCGTTTTTCTCAATTTTTCGGCCGAAAGGCTACCTTTTACATCCAATTTTCAGGAGATTTCTCAATTTTTCTTTAAACAAACACTCTTTTTAACGCATTTTCGGCCGCTTCTCTGGGTTTTTGGGTAAGAGACCGTTGTTTCTCCCTATTTCAAAGCGTTTTGCCCTTTTTTTCGTAAAAAGAATTTTTGAGACTTTTAACGGGCGTTTTTCTCAATTTTTCGCTAAACAAACACTCTTTTTATCGGATTTTCGGGCGCTTCTCTGGGTTTTTTTGGGTAAGAGACCGTTGTTTCTCCCTATTTCAAAGCGTTTTGCCCTTTTTTTCGTTATAAAAATTTTTGGGACTTTTATAACGGGCGTTTTTCTCAATTTTTCGGCCGAAAGGCTACCTTTTATACCCAATTCTCAGGAGATTTCTCAATTTTTGCGATAAGAAACACTCTTTTTACCGGGTTTTCGGGCGCTTCTCTGGTTCTTTGGGTAAGAGACCGTTGTTTCTCCCTATTTCAAAGCGTTTTGCCCTTTTTTCGTTAAAAAAATTTTTGGGACTTTTTTAACGGGCGTTTTTCTCAATTTTTCGGGCGAGAGGCTACCTTTTATACCCAATTCTCAGGGGATTTCTCAATTTTTCGATAATAAACACTCTTTTTACCGAATTTTCGGGCGCTTCTCTAGATTTTTGAGTAAGAGACCGTTGTTTCTCCCTATTTCAAAGCGTTTTGCCCTTTTTTCGTTAAATAAATTGTTGGGACTTTTATAACGGGAGTTTTTCTCAATTTTTCGGCCGAAAGGCTACCTTTTATGCCCAATTCTCAGGAGATTTCTCAATTTTCAATTTTTGCGATAAGAAACACTCTTTTTACCGGATTTTCGGGCGCTTCTCTGGGTTTTTTGGCATAGAAACACTCTTTTTATCCGATTTTTGGAAGTCCAATGCGTCATAATCAGAAATTAGATGCGAAGAAGCGTTAAATCTATCAAAACACGGTTAGTTTGAAGATATAATAAAAGCCTTAATTGGATACTTCGTAAAATTTAATTGCGTAAAATAACATTCGAATTAAAATTAATTAAAACAACTTTTTTCAATTTCTGAGTTTTATATTCATATTTTTTTAAAGCTTTCGTTAAAATTTTAATGTGGACGGATTGTTGATATTTCGTTGAAAGGACAAGATGTAGTAGGTAACCGAGAGTTAGTTATCCGGCCCTATTCATCATTTAGGAACATATTGGAGTTTAATCGAGGGAGGATGGTGTCACGTGGAAGGGGGGGATTCTGGGAGATATTCGGAGCAAATCGCTCCGGGCCTCCTCTAAATTGCTCTGTTATAAATTACCCTTATGGGGGCACTATTTGTCGATTATTGATCAAAAAAATGAAAAAGTGGGGGTTATAAAGCGTTATTACGTGCCAGAAAAGGTCAGAAAGATTGTCTGGCCTTAGAACTTTCTTTTTCTCTGGGAACACTGTGGACCTACAATATCTAAAAATCTCTACATCTTTTTCCTTGCTTAAAAATCAGTGTCGCAAACAATTTTCGGATTATCTTCCGATCTAGAATTTGATTAGGAGGGAAAAGCTGCAAAGGGTTCGGGGTTGGCTTTCTCCCCACTTAATTCTCAACTCGATGGTACTCGACTTTTTCTTTTTTTCTTCAACCGTTCTATTAGATAAAAGAGTTGGCGACAAAGCTTTTTGGAAATTTTCCAACATTTCCTGGGTTAAAATTGGGAAATCCATCGTCTGATCGTGGACGAAGCGATTATTGGCACATTGTAATGAGAATGTTATAATGAAAATACTTTATTGTAGCTCTTCTTTCCTGGACGTACACGATTTTAATCGCTTCAATTCGCTTCAATGGATGTGAGGTTGATGGTGGAGACTCGTGCGATTCGTTTCCAACTTGAATCGCGTCGACCATCGTACGCTGATACCATCAACTGACACTCGAGGCTAGGGTTGTTGCAAAACTTCCGATATATCGGAATATCGATATTTTCCTTCCGATGTTTGCGATATTTGTACCGATATTTTCCTTCCGATATATCGGTTCATCAGATATTTTCCTTCCGATATTTTATCCGATACGATATTCCTTATCTATCGCGATATTTTTACGATACGAATCCGAAAGAAAAATGGGGCAACACACGGATAACTGTTAACATCCGATGCGATATATCACGATATTTCGGTATTATCGCGATATTCTCCTTCCGATATTTGCGATATTTTCCTTCCGATATATCGGTTCATCCGATATTTTCCTTCCGATATATCGGTTCATCCGATATTTTCCTTCCGATATGTCGGTTCATCCGATATTTCCGTTTCGATATATCGGTTCATCCATATTTCCCTTCCGATATATCGGTTCATCCGATATTTCCCTTCCGATATATCGGTTCATCCGATATTTCCCTTCCGATACATCGGTTCATCAGATATTTTCCTTCCGATATATCGGTTCATCAGATATTTTCCTTCCGATATATCGGTTCATCCGATATTTTCCTTCCGATATATCGGTTCATCCGATATTTTCCTTCCGATATATCGGTTCATCCGATATTTTCCTTCCGATATATCGGTTCATCCGATATTTTCCTTCCGATATATCGGTTCATCCGATATTTTCCTTCCGATAAATCGGTTCATCCGATATAGGCCATATCGAATCAACCCTACTCGAGGCTCAGCGAAAAGGACGAGTTTAGTGGAGGTTACATCTTTTGCCTCTTGGCGAGCCTAAAATTCCCGCCTACACTGAGCAAAACAGAAGGGCGAGTTTCTTTTGATGTGCGCCAGGGTCCGCCCGGTTGAGTGCTCACTACGAGGAATCAAAATCGCGGCTCAAATCGTTCACATGGCACGATTTGATCTTTGAGAGGCTGGCCGCGTGGAAAACCGGGGCGCCCATGCTATAATTTCTCCAAACTCTAACGCAGGGGTCCTACAGCTGCTATGAATGTCCGATAACTCAAAAATTATATGGAAAGTTTTTATTTTGTATCCAAATTCCAAGCTCGTTGGAAGCAGTTGACTTGTCGGAAATGTTGGAAAGTGAACGGTTTTGTTGAATTCCTCATTCAAGTTAAAACGAACGCAGGGTATGGCATAAACTCATTTATCAAAGGAGGCTCGCGTCGTCTAATTTCCGGTAAACCTTTCCCCCACCACCATGAACCGAGGAATCAATGTCTGAGCACGGGGATGTTTTCAACCCTCCTTTTATCCTTTAAATAAGCGTCCGACAAACGATATCGCTTCTCTGGTCACATGTCAGGAGCAAACGGTTCGGCCCAATTGATTTCCCGAGCTCCCGGCCGGTGTTTATTCAATATGAAGCCACCCGCGTTTTACACCTTTGATGTCTAAAACAGCGTGGTTTTGACGGGAAACCCCGGTTCACTTTTTTCTCTCCCTCCTCATTCATTTTTTTAGGCGTTAGAAGTTGAGTCCTATAAAAAATCGGAATCTTTAAAAAAATTTCTGCTTTTGATGTTACTCCTCAAGCGCATTAGAAAAATATTGAAGTTTTATCAATAATTTAAAAAAAGTTTAAATTGATATTTAATGAAATACTGAGGCTCTCAGAAATGGGATTCCTCCCTTTTAGCTACTAAACACTTCCATTTTCTCCAGAGCATTATGCTAATTAAAAGACCCTTGGAGTTATCTTGGGATTTCATATAATTTTCAATTTTCTTTCAGGAGAAAAAACTGACCTCTCCTTGAAAGTCGCCGTCGGTGGCGACAGACTTGTCCATCATATCCGGGGGCATTGCCTCCTCTCCGCGCCCCCAGCATTCCTCATCTGACCTGGAAAAAAAAAAAAAAAAATTCAATTAAGTGGATTTGATGACTGACAGGCGTTAACAGTTTCGTTAAACACGATAACATGAGTGACGCTATAAATAAATCTTCACTAACAACCTCTCGGAAGTCGACAGTTTGGCTCATTTCCAGCCCGCTACTTCAGTGGTACTACGATCCTTTATTCGTCTCTTCGGCAAATTTTCGGTTGAAAAGTTAAGAAGTTATTGTGATATCGAATATTGGGTCAAATCGAATATTGATCTTTACTGATCTCAACTTTGTCTGTGGTGCCGGCCGGCCGTCCGTAGCATTTTTTCCGGAACTCTCTACGGCCCCAGTTTTCAACCGATTTTCACCAAATTTTCTTCAGTCGGTGAACAAGAAACTAACGAGGGCGATTTTTGAATTTCGAAAAAATGGCGGAGATATGTCTGTTTGAAATTTTAAAAAATTCGCTGCGGCCGAACCGTTGGTCCGATTTTCACCAAATTTTCACCAATTACTCCTTATATTTTTACGAATTTTTGGTGCAAAAAAATTGCCACTTTTTAGTTATTATTTTTTTTTAGAAGGGAGAAATTTCATACTTCTACCCATTACGAGAGGCACATCCCTAGGCCAAAGAGTCCATTATTTCTACCTTGACACTTATAAATATTTTCGAAAAAAAAGGACTTAAAAAGTTTTTTGACAAAGAAAAAACTTAAAAAATTTTTCGAAAAAAAAACTTCCCCTCCGTTATACTTTCCTTCCTTATACTTCCCCCTCCTTCATACTTCCCCTCCCTTATACTTCCCCTCCTTCATACTTTCCCTCCCTTATACATTCCCCTTCGTTATACTTTCGTTCCCTTATACTTCCCCCTCTGTTACACTTCCCTGACTTATAATTCCCCTCCTATATACTTCCCCCTCCTAAATTGTTACTTCTCTTTAAGGAAGTTTTCGTTGGAAGCTCTTCAAACCAGTATTTTGTGGATGTTCCCGCCCAGTACTTTTTTAAAAAATTACTTTTGTTTGTTTATTCTAAACTTTGAACGGGGGAAATCGAATAATCAGAAATTGAATTTTTAAAATGATTAATGAATATTCATAAAATTCTCACTCTTCTTCGCCAATCTAAAAAGGATGTTTAAGTAATGGAATATCGTTAGGAATTTTCGATGGGTGGGGAAGGGAAAATTGGAGAAACGACGAAATTTTGAGAATGCCATTTGGCGGTCATACACGAACGGTTCTGTGGGGAGAGGGAGAAAACCACCCTCGAAAATCCGACCCTCTTCTTCGGTAGACGTGGGCCGAAAATTAATTCGAACTGTTCTAATTAACGAGTTTGAAATACGGTTACGATTTAACGCCTTTCTCCCTTTACCTGGAGGATTTTAACCCGACCCGAGGATAAATATCAATTTCGTCCGACTCCCCTGGGATATAAGGTCACCTTTGATTTATGCAGAACTTTCGCCTTTTTTTTTCGTACAAAATAAAATACTTAATTATTTATCATTTCCTGCGGATCCAGTAAAACTGTCGTTCCTCGGCAGAAGGACGATAGCCCAGTAAAAATCTTTTTTTCGCTAAGGCCCACTTAAATCCTATGGATTTCTGGAGACTGCTGTGCTTTTTAGGTCCGCCAGTTTGACCAGTGGTGTAATAGGTCACTTTCTGCCCTCTTCAAGTTCTTTTTAATTCGTTCAGTTCAGTTTCTCATTTCATTTATAAGAGCACACTCCCTCCGACACACAGAATGGAATCAATAATCATTTCAAACCCCCCGCTTTTCGCCTGAAGTTTTTCGTTAAATATTAAACTTCAATTTCCGCTAGGTGAGATCCGAATAAAAAAAGGATCCCGTATTTGACTAGTCCTTAAAAAACAAGAATCTTATTTAGTTTTAATTGAATATTTTAAAATTTAAATTCAGGTGTTAATTGAATCGCGATTTTTAATTGTAATTAGATAAGAAAACTTCTTTTTATACAAAAACTTGGGATAAACTAGTGTCTGATGAAAAAACACCTGTTGTTGAGGTTTTGTTTGAGTAACGGAGCCGAGCGAAGGAGGTCGACGGAGGGTGGATCAAAAGAGGTTGATTTTTTAAAGGGAAGTCCAGCGGTAAAGGACCATGTATCAACAAGACCCAATTCGGACTTTTTCTCGCTTTTTCTTTGTCGGAAGACTTCCTTTTTTTTACCAGCTAAACCCTTTTTACGTCGTCTTTTGATCAGACTAATGCAATAGTGAAACGCGTAAAAAAAAACAAGGCTGCCAACTTAGTTACTTTTTTTTTTACAAAATTATGTACTGATAACAGAATAATGACTTAAATGACCGTTGGCAAAAAACCCAGTACCAGAAGATCGAAGAATACTCCCAGAAATTGTTTTTAAATGAGGAAATGATAAAAAATTAGAAATTCCCTAAAAGGGACTTTGATGTGCGGTAAACCGAGAAAAATGCCTAAAATATCGGTTTAAAAGAGGTTTACTCGAAAGAGAAACTGAAAAAAATGGCGTAAAATCCAGAAAAAGGAAGTTATTTTGGTCTATGCGTGAGAAACATAAAGGGGTATTAATTGACCAAAAAGACTGTTCAAAATGGGGAAAAAAGCGGTTGGCTAAACTGTTTTTATTAAAAAAGCACCCATGCGTGTTCCTAGAAAATGTATTCCTAATTTTCCATTCGTCGATAAAATAGTTTTGGGTTTTATCGTGCACGTAATATGCAACTTCCCGCCCATAATCTATTATTCTTCCTCCATCGATTTTATATTTTTAACTTCAAAGGCAAATCAAACAAAAAAAAAAATAACCCAAAGCGTAAATCGATTTAAGATAAGCAAAAAATCAATCGCAATTTGTGAAATCGTTTTTACTTCATTTGACTTTATTACAGAAGTTATCGTTGTACCCGCCATGTCTGGTTATTGGGGAAGGGTCTGGGAGACCCTTTAGGACAGTGTTTCTCAACCTTTTTGAAGCCTGCTTTCCCCCTAAGAGGAGGAAAATACTTACCGCCCCTTCCCTACTTTTGAAAAAAAAAACTTAACGGGCCAGTTAATTTTTTTAACGGCCGGTTAAATTTTTGCCCTTTACTTAACGGGCCGGTTAATTTTTTAACGGGCGGTTAAGTTTTTGCCCTTTGCTTAACGGGCCGGTTAAATTTTTAACAGGGCGGTTAAGTTTTTGCCCTTTACTTAATGGGCCGGTTAAATTTTTGCCCTTTATTTAACTGGCCGGTTAAATTTTTTAACGGACGGTTAAGTTTTTGCCCTTTACTTAACTGGCCGGTTAAATTTTTTAACGGGCGGTCAAGTTTTTTCCCTTTACTTAATGGGCCTGTTAAATTTTTGCCCTTTACTTAACGGCCCGGTTGAATTTTTTAACAGGGCGGTTAAGTTTTTGCCCTTTACTTAATGGGCCGGTTAAACTTTTGCCCTTTACTTAACGGGCCGGTTAAATTTTTTAACGGACGGTTAAGTTTTTGCCCTTTACTTAATGGGCCGGTTAAATTTTTGACCTTTACTTAACGGGCCGGTTAAATTTTTTAACAGGGCGGTTAAGATTTTGCCCTTTACTTAATGGGCCGGTTAAATTTTTGCCATTTACTTAACGGGCCGGTTAAATTTTTTAATGGGCGGTTAAGTTTTTGCCCTTTACTTAACGGGCCGGTATTTTTTAACGGCCGGTTAAGGTTTTGCCCTTTACTTAATGGGCCGGTTAAATTTTTTAACGGACGGTTAAGTTTTTGCCCTTTACTTAATGGGCCGGTTAAATTTTTGACCTTTACTTAACGGGCCGGTTAAATTTTTTAACAGGGCGGTTAAGTTTTTGCCCTTTACTTAATGGGCCGGTTAAATTTTTGCCCTTTACTTAACGGCCCGGTTGAATTTTTTAACAGGGCGGTTAAGTTTTTGCCCTTTACTTAATGGGCCGGTTAAATTTTTGCCATTACTTAACGGGCCGGTTAAATTTTTTAATGGGCGGTTAAGTTTTTGCCCTTTACTTAACGGGCCGGTATTTTTAACGGCCGGTTAAGGTTTTGCCCTTTACTTAATGGGCCGGTTAAATTTTTTAACGGACGGTTAAGTTTTTGCCCTTTACTTAATGGGCCGGTTAAATTTTTGACCTTTACTTAACGGGCCGGTTAAATTTTTTAACAGGGCGGTTAAGTTTTTGCCCTTTACTTAATGGGCCGGTTAACTTTTTAACGGGCGGGGCGGTTACGTTTTGACCTTTACTTATTGGGCCGGTTAAATTTTTGCTCTTTACTTAACGGGCCGGTTAAATGTTTTAACAGGGCGGTTAAGTTTTTGCTCTTTACTTAACGGGCCGGTTAACTTTTTAACGGGCGGTTAAATTTTTGCCCTTTGCTTAACGGGCCGGTTAAATTTTTAACAGGGCGGTTAAGTTTTTGCCCTTTACTTAATGGGCCGGTTAAGTTTTTGCCCTTTACTTAACGGGCCGGTTAACTTTTTAACGGGCGATTAAGTTTTTGCCCTTTACTGAATGGGCGGCAATAAAAATGAAATAAAAAAAAGCACTCACGCCTTACGCCTCCATGGCTTGAGAATCACTGCTTTAGGGTCAATATGATAATAGAGCTACCCCGATTACTTTCCCCTCCCGTATAATTACCCTCCTCCTATATTATTCCTTTTCTTCAAGAAAGCTCTCGTCGGGGCCAGCTCTAAACTAGGACTTCAAGGGATGATAAGACGATTGGATTTTTGAAAAAGGCTTGCGGATTTTTAATTGTTGAATAAAATCCTTTTTGTTTATAATGCTTACTGTTTTGGTAAGATTAAGGAAGACGAGGTACGATCAATCTTACGAGATGTTGCGTTTCTCTTCTCTGTAATGGTTAATTGGTCCGGGTTGTTAAAGGCTCCGCCTGTGTAGAGCGGCGGCGGGCTGGGGGGGAAGGATGTTAATTAACGTCCTCGAACACTCCCGAAGGACTCGCAATTAGCCCCGAACCACTTCCACGCATCAATACCCGAAACTTTTCAACATCTTATCATTTTTTTTATCAACCTGCCAAACTTGAAACTAACCTTGCTGATAAGTGAAAATCGGATTTTTCCCCACCCCTCAAATGTTTCGCGGTCTTTAGAAGCGGAATGGGTGAGTTTGGGTAGGAAGCAAAGGGATTTAGTCGGGAAACTTGTGGAACTTTAATAAGCTTCCAAGTAATAATTAGTGTGCTAGTAACCGTCACCACCAAAAGGAGCAATTACACCGCCCTCTTTTGTTGAAACCGAATTTCCCGTTCGATATTTAATTATTTTCTTAAGAACCCTTCAAGAAATAAACTTGGGCCACCTCCTAAAATGCTCTAAAAGAAAAATAGTAGGAAAAAAAAACAGAAAAATGGCCAAAACGACGAAAAAACACCAAAAAAATGGTTAAAAGAAGCATTCTTGACCCAAAAAAAAATGTGAAAAACTCCTAAAAACCATTCAAAATGGAAATCATCAACTAATCATTGTGGGGGCGAATAAATTTGATTTATAGCTGGTTTTTCAAGTTAACAATCGATGAAAAACTTCCGAAAATCCGGTACAAAATGCTCGAAAATAAGGTCTATATTTTTTTAGCCTAGGAAAAAGCTCAAACGAATTAAAGAACCCAATGGTGAGGAGATCGATGAAAATGTGAAACGAGGCCTTCTTGCCCAAAAACCCGTCAAAAAGAGGATTTCACCAACGAATAACGAGGGAGAGGGATTTAGTGATCGTTTTCCTGTAAAAATTGAGGAAAAACTTCCAAACATTCGGTTAAAAATCGAACTAGAAACGACGGAAAATGCTCAAAATATCAACAAAATGCCCTAAAACTATTTAAAAAGGTTTTTTTACTGACTTTTTGAATCCGATTTTGTGGGGTTTCTCGGTCAGTCGACAAAAACACTGAAAAACCGAGGAAAATTCCAAAAATCCGTCGATTCCCCAAGAAAAACTCCCTAAAATCGGTTTATTTCTGAACTTTTGGTGCCGTTGATTTTATCCCACAGGAGGCTGATGTGATAATTGGCAATTTTGAATGATCTTATTAGGAAAAAAAGAAGCAATTTTTAAAATTAGCAGAGGTAGAATATCCAATTTCGTTTAAGGCTCTTTTAACCTGGAACGTCCTTTTGAATGTCCACAGGGCTCGGCTTCTCAGCGTCGACCCACATCAGCACTAAGTAGAAATCGATGCCTCCTCCACGCAACCCCTCCCCCCCCCTTCCCACGCCGAGCCAGGCACTCAGTGAACCTGTCTTAATATTAGAGAGAAAGCATCCCGCCGGAAGGCGGAGGAAGTGGTGCCAAAGAGCGATATCGTAAGCGGAAGGGATTCAACAGTTCGCAAACAAACCGGGATTATAACCTTTGATCAAGGTAGTCGTGGATACCGCAATTTCATGAAACTCAATTCCGAATAAAGAAAAATCTAGATTTCCTTCCCCCCTTTCTTTTTTACGTCGTCCTTTGTTTGCTTTGATCATCCCGCTTTTCCTATTCAATCCTTCCCAAACGAAAATTCCCTTTTATGATCCTTCCGTTTTTCGCTATATTATGATAATACACTCATCTCTGTTGTTACGAAAAACTGCCTAAAATCAACCTTATGGTCCATATAAACTTTCCTTAAGGAACCCTTTTCTCAAGGAACCCTTCCGATTTCCCTCCGCTTTTTTAAGGTAGATGTCGAGGAGCTTAAGGATTCCTGGAGGGCTGATGATAACAAAATCCTTGAGGGGCGAAAAAGGTATGTATAAGGTATCCTTCTGGTTAAGGAAGGTTTCAAGGAACGTTTACAAATGCAGGCATAAAGCCAAATTCAAGCTTGTCATTGACTTAACGTAACAGAAGCTCCAAGAGGATTTACACGAGTTCCTTGAGAAAAAAAGAAGTTTTTCTAGAATTGATTACCGTGGAAGAAGTCCAAAATACTGAGAAAAATCGATTATAATTTGGTTAAAGGGTTTCTCGAGGCCGAAAAATCCAAAAGAAACCTTGCTGAATTGGAGTTTCTGAGCAGAAAAACCGAGAAAACACCCAAAAATCCGGTGTAAAGTAGAAGGGAAACTCTTTGCAACCCCCTGAAAAGGGCGTGTCATGGCCGTGGGTGTGATGAAGAGGTGCAGAAAACTTAAGTTTCCCCATGGCGCCTTCTAATCAGGACCTTGAAACTTAGATTTCGCTAAAAACTGTAAAATCTCATATGAAAAAAATTCAAAATTTCAAAAATGTCTGAAAAAGATACAAAAAATCTACCTAATATGGAAAATCTAAGAAAAGATGATTATTTTAAGACATCCGACGAGATGATTTTCGAAACACGTTTTTTAGTCGCTGAAATTTTAGGAGCTGAATATCGCCTGAGCGAAGAAGAGGAAAAAAAGATGGTCGAAAATTATAAACAAATCACGGCTAATTTTAAATAAAGTACTGGTTTGAAGAGCTTCCAACGAAAACTTCCTTAAAGAGAAGTAACAATATACGAGGGGAAGTATAACGGAGGGGAAGTATATGGAGGGGAAGTATATGGAGGGGAAGTATAACGGAGGGGACGTAAAACGGAGGGCGAAGTATATGGGAGGAGAAGTATAACAGAGGGGGAAGTATAAGGGAACGAAAGTATAACGAAGGGAAGGAAAGTATGAAGGAGGGGGAAGAATAAGGAGTTTTATTATTTTTTTTCCAAAAATTTTGTCAAGGTAGAAATAATGGGCTCTTTGGCCTAGGGATGTGCCTCTCGTAATGCCTAGAAGTATGAAATTTCTCCCTACTTAAAAAAAACTTAATAATTAAAATTGGCAATTTTTTTACACCAAAAATTCTAAAAAAATATAAAGGAATAATAAGGTTTTGGTTAAAATTTGGTGAGAATCAGATTAACGGTTCGGCCGCAGCGAATTTTTTAAAATTTCAAACAATCATATCTCCGCCATTTTTTTTTTTTTTTCAAAAATCGCCCTCGTTTCATTCTTGTTCACCGGCTAAAGAAATTTGTGTGAAAAGTTGGTGAAAATCGGTTGAAAACTGTGGCCGTAAAGTGTTCCGAAAAAAATGCTACGGCCGGCCGGAACCACAGACAAAGTTGAGATCGGTGTAGATCCATGTTCGAATTGAACATCCCCAAAATCCCGACGTAGAGGGTATCACAATAACTTCTTTAAGGAAGTTAAAAGCCAAGTATCTAATTTAAAGGTAAAATGCAGTTTATCCTGGTTGTGGGTGGAGCTGGGCATTAGCCCTTCATGAATAAAGAACGCTTTTTCTGGACACGATCCGTTTCAAATAGTAATATCCCTTCATAGGATGTCTGGGGAATTCGTTGCCATGGTACCATCCCTGTTGACACCGTCTATAAATTCAATTGAGAGAGAAAAAAACCGCAGGTTTCCAGACACGCGAAAGAATTTTTGTTTGGAATCAGAAAGCATTCCGTCTTGTGGAAAGCCGACGTTTATATTGCTTTTGTTCAAACGGGAGTCGGGGATAAAGTAGTCTCGAAGTAAAAGAGAATCCTTTATCTAAGTGTCCTTTTCTTTTCTTCACATCCTATCGGTCTTTTCCCGCACCCCCGAACGCCGAGGATGGAGGAAAACTGCTCATGGGGTGGGTGATTCCGGGGTCAAAAAGTATCGACACATTTTCTTACGACTCCCCTATATAAAAGAAAAAGAGAAAAATCTCTCTCAAACTTTTCCATCGAACTTTTTTTTTTCTTCTCTCCCATGTTAAAGATGGCGAAGAAAACGAGAAATTTTTCACTTACAGAAATCGTTCTTACATAATTTTACTTGCTGCATTGCGGCTAATACGAAAAGACATTTTCAAACTGTTGGTACTGTGCCCAGTGTATGGATATTATTTATTACATCCGGCCTCAAGGATTGTTGAAGTATCACCAAAAACTGTTACCATATGTTAGAAAAAAAGTTTTCCTTTTATTGACTATCTGTTTTACGTACTTCAGAGGCAATAAGGGATGATATGGCATAAAGTTTGCTCGTTGAGGGTATCAGCTGTTTAAGGATGGGGTTTTATTATTAATGTAGGGAAACCCACGGTCCAAACTCGCACGGAAACCCCGAACTTCCTCTCTTAGACCGCAAAACCTTTCTGTACAAAAAAAAGTTTTATACGCCTTTTAAAACTTTATGTGTGGACTGCGGTGAATTAACTGTTAAAAACCACTATTTTTCTATTAAATCCGCATTTTAAACTCGTTTTTATTTAAAAGTTCGTAAAATCTTTTATAACAAAAGGGGTTTTGATAAATTGAGATGGTTAAACCAGCGTGACTTGACTGCATTGATGGTTTTGCCTATCGATTTTACTGTCCGATTTTTATTTACGAGATTTTTTCCTGTGGGGTTTTTTTTAATGCTAAAAGTTCTCGTTTTCATTTAAAGACCCGAGGGGTAGCATAACAATGGCAACATCAAGTTTTCCCTTTTCCGACGAAATGTTGACGTCACGGTGCTATGGTTACGCAATCGGTTTTCTCCTAAACGAAGTGATAACGTCTCGTCGATTTGTGGAAATAAGCCCGCCTGTTTTCCTTTCCCCCTCTTTTATTGTTTTCTCCTTTCATGTTTTTTTTTTACCCTGAAAACAACTTGTGAGAAATCAAACCGAATTCTGACGTGCTGAACAATCCCGGATTTGATAATTATTTATGAATCTTCCGACCTCCCTTTCCGAACTTTCTCTTTCATAAACCGCAAAGGGGTTCTAACACAAGTCCCAAGTGTTCCGCCTTTCAAACTTAGTTGTCATGCATATTTCAAACAGACCCCTAAATGTTGATCCCTACGGAGACGTTTTTCATCATTCATTTTTTTCTAATTTTAATTCATTGTTACGCATCTTCTGGCGACTGAGAGCAGTAATCAATGATAGACTGAGGAGAAAAGTACTGGTTTGAAGAGCTTCCAACGAAAACTTCCATAAAGAGAAGTAAAAATATAGGAGGGGGAAGTATAACGGAGGGGAAGTAAAAGGGAGGGGGAGTATAACGGAGGGGGAAGTACAATACAAAAGAGGGGAAGTATAAAGGAGGGAAAGTACAACAGAGGGGAAGTATAAAGGAGGGAAAGTATAATAGAGGGGGAAGTATAACAGAGGGGGAAGTATAAAGGGTATAAAGGAGGGAAGTATAACGGAGGAGGAAGTACAAAGGAGGGGAAGTATATCCAGGGGAAGTATAAAGGAGGAAGTTTTTTTTTTTTTTTTTTTTTTTTTAAATTTTCGGAGTTTTTTTCCCAAAATTGTAGAAGTTTTTTTGTCGAAAAATTTTTTCAAGTTTTTTTTTTTAATTTTCCGAGTTCTTTTTTTCGAAAAATTTTCCTAGTATCAAGGTAGAAATAATGGGATTTTCGCCTAAGGGAGGTCCCTCTCGTAACGGGTGGACGTATGAAATTTCTCCCTACTAAAATGAAAATTAATGTGGAAAATTGATAATTTTTTTACACCAAAATTTTTAAAAAATATACGGAGTATTTGGTGAAAATCGGAACAACAGTTCGGCCGCAGCGCAGTTTTTACAATATCAAATGTGCATATCTCCGCCATTTTTTCGAAATTCAAAAATCGCAGACGATAATTTCTTGTTCAACTATTAAGGAAGGTTGTGTGAAAATCGGTTGGAATCTGTGGTCGTAAAATGTTCCGGAAAAAATTCTACGGCCGGCTGACACCACAGACAAAGTTGAGATCGGTAAAGATCAATGATTTGACCCTCCGGGTCTGGAAGACCCTTCCCCAAAAACCCGACGTGGAGGGTATCACAATAATTTGTTTAAGGAAGTTAAAAGCAGTGAAGCCAACTTATTTAAATTATTTATCCCTCCCTTCTTACAAAGTAGTAGAAATACATAATTTTATCTCCTCGCAATGCCTTCGCGAATTGTCTCTAGTCTGCAGTTTAAAAAAAGATTGCTGCCAACTTATTTTGTAAACATTTTTCTTGCATTTTTGTCTCGTTGAATCTCATTTATTTAGGTCTTTTTTGAATATTTTCATTTTTAATGGTGAAAAATCTTTATAAATGTGGCCTCATAATATTTAAAGCGGTGGTTGTAACCCGCTTTAATAACAACGTCTATAACTCATGACGCCATTTTCAGTTTAAAATTATTTTCTGAAATTGAGACTGATATTAAAAAATAAAGGAAATTTCATAGATATTAAGGAAAAGATGGGAGAAAAGGGGTGGGTTTCAAATATTAATTTGTTTTCAGGAGGGAAAACGGTGAGAGGGGGGGGGGGTAAAACAATGGCGTGGCCCTTCTCATACATAGCCAGCGTCTTGATTAGCTACCAACAATCCACCCCTGTTTGCATTTTAATGAGTAAACCTCCTCCAAAAGCTTCCCCTCGCACCTTTCAGACATTTTACCTTTTAACGTAACTAAAAGAGACAATTCATCTTTTATTAATTTACAGGGAAAACTAAGGAATATCTTAGGAACATCGACATACTGGGAGGCGAATGAGTGCACTATCGATGCGAATGCTAGGTGACTAGAAGTCTGAGGAAGAAGCGGCTAGTGCTGGATCCTACCACCGAAGCGCCTCGATCGTTGCTTGTCATTGTTCTCCTTCCCAGGTCATTTTATGGGCAAGATCTAGAAGGGAATTCCTCTTCCATACTTAGACCCCTGGTATTTTTGGTTTTTATTCATTGGATTTTTGATGTGAATTCATTTGAATAGAGTTAGCTCAAGTACAGCCAAGGAAGTGTTGAGGCAACAAGTTATCTCTGTTTAAATTGGAAGTTGGGGGGGGGGGGCAAAGGGCGACTTAAGTGGTCCTAAATATTTACCCAACATCGATCTCCCATGACAAGAAGTTGACTTTAAGGTGACATAAGTGCCTTTATAAATAACCTCATCAAACCTTCCCTTCTAAACGGCACATCCTTCATCTTCCTGTCCAACAACAATAAACTTCTTCTATTATAAAATTAGAGTTCGGAAATAGGTCGTGTAAACGTCCGATTTAATCGAAATCCTAACCTTAGGGATGTTGACGAATTATTGCGCTCTTGATGCCCTCGAGTGTTTGATCGCCGGCTCAGTAAACTCAGTGTATCTTGGATTATTTGTATTTGGCACTGTAAACAGAGTGAAGGCCCGATGAGTGGGACTGACGGACGAAACTCATTAACGTCTTTTAAAACCATTTTTCCTGCAGAAAAAAATTGTCTTCTACATGTAAATGAGAATTCTTTTCACGGAATCTGACAACCACAATTTAATTTTTTTTTCTTTCGTCATGCCGCTATATAAAAAGGGATTTAAAAAATAACTTCTTTTTACAAACAACAATAAATAGGTTATACTCGTCAGTAGTGCCACAACATAATTTTTCAGGCTTCAGCAGTGGAGACTCCGGTGGATCCAAAACGAATCACAAACCCGAGCGTGGGTCAGTCTCATTAGAGAGTTTCAGGGAATCGTAATTTGCTCTTACCGTATACGACTCACCAAACGGGAAAGGTCTTAGAGGCTAAAACCCAGTTTCAGGAAGTCGTTCCGACTCAGTTAGGATTTGAAATCGTGAAAACAACAAAAAACATGAACCCGACACTAAACGAGATAACGAAATAACCTTCGTAAAATAACCTTACTTTTACTCGGAGTCGCGATTTGGGTTGTTCCCGTATCCGAGTCGGATCGAGTCGTATGACCTTGAGCGAGTCGTATACGGGAACGGAAATTACGATTCCCTGAAACTCTCTACTTACCGACAAACTCTGCTCTCATTTTAGCCGACTTTAACCGAATGAGCGTTACACACCGAGCGTGATGCGTCCGTCTCATTTACTACCCTTACCCGCAAACTCTCGCTCTCGATTCGAGCCGACTTTAACCATGAGCGTGGCGTGACGGCTCATCACCCATACAAAGTGCTAAGCGCGCCTAAAGACATTTTTATTTCAAAAACGTTTTCATATTATTTTGAGGGTAAAATTGATGGAACGGACAACACCCAAGCCGTTATTGATGGTTGTGACGGACGAAAGGGACGATCTCGCAGTAGTAATTGCCCGGAGAGGTTCAAAGGCATGAATGGGCCTAGATCGATGGCGGTAAGGGAAAGGTAGGGGAAGCGACGGAGGACAGAAGCTCTTCCTTCAAAGGGACCCACATCGACAAACACTCTTCAACCTTATTTTACTTTCCTCAACTTTTAACCCACCTGATACCCATCTTTTCTCCCGTCTCTTTCAGGACTCTTTTATCTTAAAACATAAAAAAAACAGCACTTCACTTTTTTTAAAAGCAAAACTTTTAAAATATAAAAAAAAATTTAATCAAAAGGCGTAAGGATGAAGGCATGATGTTAGAAAAGTTCCTTTAGGAGTTGTAAAGACAACGTGGCAGAAGTATAAACTTTCTTTCACACCCTCCCGAGTTAGTCCCCGACGGCAATACATTGTCCTCCGGCTTCCATCGATTTGTATGCAACTTACAACCAGATACTAGGCCGTGCTTTTTAAAATTCTCCTCTCTCCTTTCTCACTTTTCCTCTAAGCAACCCAAGACGGTTTTCTTCTACGTCAACATCAAAAGTTCAAAAACACGCTGAAATTCTGACTGATCCCTAAAAAATTTGAGCATGAATAAATCGGTTATCGATCATTTAAAAGGATTCGAGAAGAGCGATGGCCCAAAAGTGTCGGAAATCCATCCATTTTTCATCTTTATCGCTTGACGCGTCGATGTAGTTTTACTCATCATATATTACGAACTTCTATCCCCCACTCCGGGAAATCCTTCAGACAAATCAATTTTTAACGTGTAAACAAGGATAAAAGACAAGAATTTCAATTATTCCATTATGCGGTGATTGGCTCTTCGAAGTTTATCGGAAAGCCACCTGTAGTCCAATCAATACTTAATTAGTCCTCACGTTTTTTGTCTGCTATTTTAAACGTTAAGCGATTTAGAATATTTCACAAGTCGGGAGAAAGGATTTGGAACTTGGGAGGATTGAGTCATCATTGGTCGCATCCCCTTTTGGCATTCTGGGTGATTGGCCACACTGTAAAGCCATCTGCGCAGGAGGCGAGGGCTTTTCTTGGGGGTTTTCTTCTCAGAATAAGGGTCTTTCGACTGAGGAATTGAGGATTGGCCCTCGTTTTGAGGTAACACCTAAATAGGTTGGTCTTAAATATTAGATTTTCACTTTTCATTTTGATTAATGGCTCTAAAAGGGTTTCTAATGTGGACACATGGTTCTCTAGTTATAATGGAGTCGACCCTTTTTTGTTGACTCAGGTTTGTTTAAGAGCGGAGGAGACGAATGTAGCACGACGTATGGAACGAAATATTTATTCGGCAAATGAAATAATTATATTAAAAGCAGGCTCCAAAAAAAGGGTATTTCATAATCGAAGATTTTATTAAAAAGAAGAGTTCCGAAAGGAAGTCTTCCGGTGAACAAAGACACTCGAGACTCGGTGAAACCTTAATACTCCACTTCAATTCAACCTTGACTAGTTATGAAAGAAGTCCTTAACCGCTTTTTTTACAGATCATTGAATCGTGCAAAAAAGAGGGAGGTTCGTTTCGATTTCGCGCCGCTGGAAGAGGGATGACAACGCAACCCCGTGAAGGGGTCTTCGGGGAGATGTTCTAATTTGAAGTGGCCGCCGGGCGGATCCGTGTCTGAGGGACGCATTTGGGAATATAGAACGTGACAAACTGCTACCCTAACCTATAAATAACATCCGCGAGGCTAAAAACTGTCTAAATGATTTATGCTCGTCACTAAACACAAATTCAAAATCAGTTCAGCGTACTAATTGTTTTGCGACCATGTAATACATTTTATGTCCTTTTAGATGCAAACAGATTTACATAAATTGCTCTCGATGTCTAAAGAATAAAGAGTGGCCTCTTCTCAAGCCAAAAATTTGGGCCTAAATGTCTCTCTCGGCGTCTTACCTAACAAGATCTTTAGGGTTGTTGCAATACATATTATAAAAATGTACCGATATATCGGAAGAAATATATCGATATATCGGAGGAAAGTATTATTTATGAACACGGCAGCGTTCCGCCCCGCCAAGCAAAACCCCGACCTTCATTATTATTAGACTTTAATGCTCTAAAAGTTGACGAAATATGCCATATAATATGCAAATATAAAAATACCTAAAATATACGCGAATTACTCCGACGATTTTCGCCTAAAAAACTAGAACAAGTAAAATTTCTCTGGAGCCTTGGTGAAAATATCGCAAATATCGGAAGAAAAATATCGATATTCCGATATATCGGTAATTTCCTTCCGATATTTGCGATATTTGTACCGATATTCACCGATATCCATAGGTACTTCCGATATATCGCGATATTTTTACGATATGAATCCGAAAGAATAATGGGGCAACACACGGATAACTTATAACTTATCAGTGATAAGTGATATCATCCATACGATGTATATCGCGATATATCGGAATATCGATATTTTCCTTCCGATATTTGCGATATTTGTACTGATATTTACCGATAGCCATCGGTTTTTCCGATATTTCCGATATATCGCGATATTTTTACGATATGAATCCGAATAAAAATGGCGCAACACACGGATAACTTATAACTTATCAGTGAGAAGTGATACCATCAATACGATATATATGAATATCGATATTTTCCTTCCGATATTTGTACCGATATTGTCCTTCCGATATATTGAAAGGCCATATCGAATCTTATCGAATCTATCGAATATATCTTCGGACACAGACGTATCACGTAAGATCTCATGCCCTTCACTACTTTCCCCCACTCCTAACGTCCCTACTCCCCTCTCTCACTCCCACCTACTCTAAAAAAAAAAAAGTCAACTACCATGAAATGCCAAGAAGCCACCTCGCCAAGTATTAGAACTAAATTTTTTTTGGCGTTTTCAGCGGTAAGGAAACTAATCCCTATAGATTACGTATGACTACCTCTTCCCCTAAAGCTCCCCACTCTATCTGAAAACGCAGCAGCGCTCCGCCTCGCCAAGTATTAGAACTAAAATTTTTTCAGTCAATTTCATGAATTGGATTTAAGGAGTTAAGGATCCATTATATTAGAGATAAATGTATAAAATGTGAATAAATTTTACTTCATTTTAAATAAAACTTTTCCACCCTGAGTTTCGTTCACACCCTGTGCCCGCCTGATATGCTAATCTGAATTAAGCCTCTTCCGCCTTCCACACAACTTTTATGAAAAAAATTTTTTTTTCTTGAAATCTTTTCATCCAGGCTTTACTCATTTGTCAGCGAAGCGTAAATAAACGGTTTGTGGCCCTGAAGGGACCTGGGCGTACAGCGGCCGGGGGAGAGGGGACACTTGGAGAACAAAACTGTGGAAAATTAGTAGAGCTCCCGGGGACGTTTGTATTCTTGAAAGCTTAAATTAGGACGGGGCGGGAGAGCTTTAGAGCTAATGACTCTTCTCTATCATGACAAACAGACAAAACGGAAAAAATCTCGGCTTTTCCATACTCACTCGACCGTAAATCTGATTCAAAAGCCACAACTTTAGCGAACGAAAAATTCGAAAAAAATTTCAAGCGCAAAATTAAATTTCAACTTTAGTCTAATTTTGGACCCGAAAGAAGGAATAAAAAGCCCTTAAGGTTTTTTTTAAGGGCTAAGGGAAGTACTGTCATTAACGAAGGCAACTTGTCAAGGGTGAAAAGGAAAGACTTTGGCATTGTTAATTTTAAGCCTCCATGTAGGAGGAATAAAAAAAAGGAAGGACTTCAATTTTCAGAACTCGGAATCTTTTAAATACGATAAAACATTTGATCTTAAATAATGATGTTTAATTATGAAAACAAAACTGTTTGATGTGTATATTCTTGCATTATAATATCGATCTATATGTAGATAGGCTCATCATCAAAGCACGCAGTGACTATCACACCTCCTACGCCCAGTTCCGAAGCTTCAACAACCCCTTATAAATATTCAGAAGGCGGTCCACCAGCTAAATACCAACTGACTACTAGACCTAAAAAACCCCAAACTTATTTTTTAAATTTCGCTCATTACGATGAAACTTTATCTGTTTGCTGTGTAATTGAGGCGGTAGGAGGAAAAGGGCACATGAGCTCATGTGCCCTTTTTCGGGAGATTGCATTTTTCGCATCCTTACTTTTAATAATAATAGTGTTAATTTCTTTATCATTGTTGGTTTTGGCTTCAGGATAAGTGCAGGGATCATATAAAACAATCGGAAGGAAGATTGAGGGTGAAAAAGTTATGTTTTTTACTCATCAAAAACTTTAAACGCTTATATCTCAAAACCTACTTTTTCCGTATGTGCCCCTTTTCCACCTACCGCCTCAATTTGAAACCTTGGGATTTCCAAGTTTTTGGGAGGGTGAAAGACAATGTAGGGCCGCTTTTAAAAGGGACTTGAAAGCGAAAGGGACATTAAAAGGAAGAAGTTCTCATTAAAATATTCATGATATCCCCCAACACCATTACCCCGAAGCTTGCCTTTTCGTAAAATAAAGTAAAAAAAATTATCTTTTTATAAAGGATTTATTTTAAACATCAAAGAATTAAAGAGAATTTCAACGCTCGCTTTAAATAAAAGGCCAGTGAAGATTTTAAATTGCTTTTTAAATTGTTTAAATTTTGTTGAAGAAAAATAAAAGTTTTACAAATATTGGAAAACGACGTTTTACCGCTCTTCCGGCCTCATCTCCTTTTTTTTCGGTTCCCTTCCAGGTCAATGGCTCCAACTGGCTATAAGATACTTCAAGGACATTTTTTCGCTCAGAATATAACGTAAAAAGATTTATCTTCAGTATTTTGAAAACAAACTTGCTTTTAATATTAGATGAGTAAATGAGGAAGAAATAGTGGGGAAAAAAGATGGGTCCGCTGGGATTTGAACCCAAGAACTTCGGGTTTCACGCCCAAAGTTCCAACTGAGCTATGAGTCTTTAATCTGGATTAGGGTTGTTGTAATACTTCCGATATATCGGAATATCGATATTTTCCTTCCGATATATCGGTTCATCCGATATTTTCCTTCCGATATATCGGTTCATCCGATATTTTCCCTCCGATATATCGGTTCATCCGATATTTTCCTTACGATATATCGGTTCATCCGATATTTTCCTTCCGATATATCGATTCATCCGATATTTTCCTTCCGATATATCGGTTCATCCGATATTTTATCGGATATATTTTTCAAAAATATCGTATCGGAAGGAAGGCCATATCGAATCAACCCTAATCTGGATTCTTATCAAACATGTTTTCCTTAACTTCTTTCTCTTTTCCCCTTGTTTTTTCTGTAATTCAAACCAGAAAGACAGGTTGGCAATAATGTATCATGTATAACCTGCAGATATGGCTTCCATAGTTCAGTTGAAGCCTTGGGCATGAAATCCAAAGATCGTAGGTTCGAATCCCACTGTGGGCTTACCTTTTATTTCTCTTATTTTCTCAGTTAAACATTAAAACTAAAAAATTAGGTGAACACCGTATTTTAAGAAAAATTTAAATTAACGTTTATTGAACGCAGCGGATCGATAGAGCCGTAATTAAAAGGGAGCATTTTTTCCCCTCTTTTTAAGGACCTAATTATCTTTACGAACATCATTTATAACTCGTGCGTTTTGTCAAATTAATAATTATGAAGGTATTAAATTGATCGTGAATTCGTGCTTCATTAGCGCTGACGGACCGAAATAACACTTGATCTGGGTGAGAAACCAATTAAATTGTCACGGTCCAATACGGGACATCAATCCGGTCACTGACGTTTGAATATCCTGTTAAATCCTAGGCAAGCTTCATATAGTGACTTTGTTGTTGAATTTAACTTACGGGAAGAAATGAAATTTTCGATGTTTCCGATTGTTTGATGTCATTTTCAATCATAGTTTTGGTCCCCAATAGATTTCCCAACGCCAAAATGTTCCATCCGGTCTATTGATTGTTAAAAGCTAGGGCGTGTTTAGCGTCGGGTGTTATTAGTGGGGGAAGAGCGCGATTCGTGGTTTTTATCTGTTTTTATTGAATATCTCGGAAACTATAAGTTTTATCGGACAATTTATTAAATACAAAAATAATTTAAATTGAATTTCGGACGAAAAGTATTAAGTAAAGGATGACGGTAAAGTGAACGGTTCAAAAGATATGAACAAAAACGCCAGCAAAAGTTTGATAATTCGTTAATCAACCATTGAAAAAGTAGTAAAGTTGACTGAAAAATAGTTAAAGGGGACCTTACACTGTGAAGATTATAAGTGCGTACAAATCCTCACTTACATAAGTGTTGATTCCCTAAAACCTCTAGTTTTCGAGATATCTAAGGACATTTCACGCTTTTTTGCCAATTTTTTAGTATTTCTCGAGCACAGAATTTCGGATCTTCATGAAATTGGACTTTTTAAAAAGGTCTTAGATGGACCCACATATCCTTACTTAGTTGTCGAGTCCCTAAAACCTCTAGTTTTCGAAATATTTGAGGATATAGCACGATTTTCACGCTTTTTGCCAATTTTTGAGTATTTCTCGAGAACGGATTGTCGAATCTTCATGAAATTGGACTTTTTAAAAAGGTCTTAGATGGACCCACATATCCTTACTTAGTTGTCGAGTCCCTAAAACCTCTAGTTTTCGAAATATTTGAGGATATAGCAAGATTTTCAAGATGTTTTGCCAATTTTTGAGTATTTCTCGAGAACGGATTGTCGGATCTTCATAAAATTGGACTTTTTAAAAAGGTCTTATATGGACCCACATATCCTTACTTAGTTGTCGAGTCCCTAAAACCTCTAGTTTTCGAAATATTTGAGGATTTAGCAAGATTTTCAAGATTTTTTGCCAATTTTTGAGTATTTCTCGAGAACGGATTGTCAGATCTTCATGAAATAAGACTTTTTAAAAAGGACTTATTTGGACCCACATATCGTTACTTAGTTGTCGAGTCCCTAAAACCTATAGTTTTCGAAATATTTGAGGATATAGTTTTCAAGATTTTTTGCCAATTTTTGAAGACTTTTCAAGAGCGATTGGTCCGATTTTCATAAAATTACACTTTTTAAATAGGCGCACAAACCCTCTCTTAATTATCACTTTAAAACACAATTTTAAAATAAATCTTAATTATAATGTTATCACCGCATTTTATGAAAAATGAATTTCAGATTTAGTAGGGCCTCAAGAGGCGAATATGAGTTGAAGAACTTTATGATGCCTTCGAGTTTTATCGTTTCCGGATAACAGATAAACGCTTCAGCTTGAAGAACGATATTTCTCAAATCTGTTGGTTTTCCCTTGCGGATTCTTCTTTTTAAAGGAGAAAAAATTATTTATGAAGGGAAAAAAATCTTACCCTTTATTCTCACTAAAGGAGGTATCACATTTCCTTCTGAATTGTAATCCTTAAACTGCCTGAAACAAACAAAAAAAACGCTTATATCAAGAATTTCCCATTTTATCCACTCAAAAAATCTATAAATTTTTTTTCTCAAAAGATTAATAAGATCTCAATTTAGTTTAAATAGAGCTCAAGACTCTTTGACCCAATTAAAAACAAAGTTTTCTCGTTAGAAGGCCTCTTGAAAGTGGATTAGTTGATTTAGAAATAAAGGTTGAAACTATGAAGGAAAAGAGTTTTTAGGTCTCGGAAGCTAAGAGCAATCAATGTTACGGACAAGAACAAGTTAAATACACAACTTTTCTTCCCGCTTTGAACCTGCGAACTTCTCAAGGTAGAAAAAAAGGCACATATTTTTATACCTTTCCGGCTAATTTTCCGATTTTTTTCGCAGCGAAAGAGTGTTTCACGCACCGTTTAATTTTAAAAGCTGAAGCATCATCCTGGCGCATCCTAACCGCCCTCCGTAGGAAAAAAATATGATAAAATTAAACCTTTTTTGTTTAAAAAGTAAACTTTTTTATTTTAATAGCTACTTTTATTATAAAACGTACCAGATTTGACATTTCTGTCATTTTAAAGGTGGAACTTTTGAATAATTCAAAGACTTCTTTGATAGCTCCTGAATTCAAGTGGGTTCTATCTTTTTAACTTTCTTATAAAAAGAAGCCTTTTTTATGAATAAAAAGCTTATGTGAGCTTAGTAGCCTATGGGAAGAGTGATCTGGGTAATTTCCCAGTAAAAAAAAATTGAAAATATAAAGGCTTTTAAACGTTCTTTTAATTTACTTAAAGAAGTTATTGTTTTTCTTTTTGTAGAGTTTTCGGGGGGTGTGGTCCCGATACAGCACCCAAGGGTTAAAGTCCCAGATCAGCGCCTTATTATGCTAGCAGTCCCACTTCAGCGCGTTGTGCAGCCCGTACTATTGGCGGTTATGCATTTCGGGAGAACACCGTTCAAAAAAATGCATATCACCCTAATATAAAGCAGTTGAACATAAAAATCTGTAGTTCTCCATAATGCGTTTCGGCATAATGCAATTGATCATAATGCTCTTAAAAGCATTATGGTGAACTGTCAAGTTTTAAGGTTTTCGACGTCATATTTGCGTATTAAACGGCGAAAATAGGCTTTCTCTTTGGCTCTCCTTAGTTTATGGTGAGATGTATTATGCCCAAACGACAGAAACAGTTTTATGGCGAAACGACAAGTTCTTTAAAATGAAAGTTTCCTTTATGTTCAACTGCGTTATGTCCAAACGACAATCGTCAAATCTCTCTTTATGTTGAGATGATTTATGTTCAAATGCATTATGGGATGGGTCAAATTGATTATGGAGCTATAAAGATCCCAAATCCGTCTGATTTCGGCCGGCTGTAGCATTTTGGAACACTATACCGCCAAAATTTTTCAATAATTTTCACGCAATCTTCCTAAAAGTTGATCCGGAAATTCTCGAGAGCGATTTTTGAAATTCGAAAAATTGGCTGTCTGAAATTTTAAAACCGTTAGCCGAACCCACCAAATAATCCTTATATTATTTTTAAGAATTTTCGGTGTAAAATTTTTTATTTTTATAGTAGGGAGAAATGTGATACTTTCACCACGGGAGGGAGGGATATCCGTATGGCAGACGGTACTTTCTTTCTGCCTTGTTTGAAAAAATAAAACTTGGAAAATGTCACAAAAAAATTGAAAGTAACTTCCCCTCCCATATTGTTCCTTTTCTTTAAGCAATCTTCGGTGCTCCAGACTTCTTCTATATTCGTTGTAAAGACCTTTTTGAATATAAGTTTCTCCGTGTGAGAACTTTTTGGAGGGTGGGAGCGGAAAATAATTCATCGTCCGGTAGTTGTAAGGTATGCGAGTTGCGTGCTATGCGAGTGAAGTGGTCGCCGCCTGAAAGATTAACGAAGTTAGGTACGCGGTTGTTTTGTGCAGCCGGGGGGGCTGACTCCGACCTACTCGTCCACCGGAAAGATAACACTTTCCCGAAATTTCAACGTTTTCCTCGCATATTTCAGTCACGTCCGACCTCCCGCAGTTCTCTTTTTTGTAAAGCCTACGAATTCTTCCCCAAATAGCCTTTCAATATTAAATTTTTTTGGAATTTTTCAAAATAAATGTGACGGTTTTTTTAATAATGGAAATACCAGAAGGTATTTCTTTTTTAACAAAGAATGAGAGGGCCTCATATCCAATAAAAGAGTGATGCAGGGCGTGCAGGAAAAAGCATATTTACTCAATGATATGGGAGAAAACGTCCACCAACCAATTCAACCTGTTGCCCGGACTATTTTCTTTCTGGTCGACCGAGTTTTATCTCAAATTTGCATTCCATAGAACGCATTCAAACCTGTTTTAGCGTCAAACAAAATCCATCTTCATTTTACATTTTTTGATTTAAAAAATCTATGTTTTTATACGCCATTCTGGATGTTGTTTTAATTAGAAAGGCACTTTTAGGGCTAATGTCTAAGGTCAGCCTACCCCCCCTCGCCGGTTAAAAGCGTTGGTTTCCCTGTGGTTAATTTAGAGTTCACTCCAGCCAGTTTAATCCTCACCGTAATAATATATCATAAGGGAAGTTCTCCGCCTCAGGCTTTACTTCTCTCGACCGACGTTAATATTTCAAAAGGCTCGGAGAGGGAAAAAAATGGAAAATGTTCTTTAAAATATTTCAATCCATACTTTTTGTATTCAATGAACGCCCGAAATAGCGAGTTCTCAATTATTTTGATTACCTGGGCACTTTTATTAAAACATTATGTCTAAGATCAATTTTTATAGATTATTTTATAAATAGAAACAGGCTTCGTATCAAAGAATCTATTGATCGAAAATAAAGGTGAAAGACAAATCGAAATTGAATTTTTTATTCACGTTTAATCAGCTGGGTGCAATGAATTTGCAAATGTTTACCTGGATTAGGCTTTCAGTAGAGAAAAAACGTCCGTTTTTTAAGTTTGCTAGTCTTGAGAAAAAAATGGAAGAAAAACTAAGGGTTCTTTTTTCTTTGAAGAGCCGTAGGTACAACGGTTGATTTTATTATCTTTTGGCTTCAAATTTTTGAAGAAAATCACATTGACAGCGGTGCCTATAAAAGTTGTTGCTTGAAAATATGGATTTAGGCGAAACTGGTGGATTTTAAGGATGGTTTAAGGTAGAGAGCAAGTTCCTTTTCGAGGATTAGGACTTTAATAAGTCCCCTTAGGCTCTACAAGGGCTTCTTGACTTATCCGGTCTAGTCTCTCATCCTAGGGAAATACACCTTGACCTCAAAAACACCTTCACAAAAACACCGTAAACACAATTTATAAATAAAATTAAGACCTGATTTATTAATAACGTTTCATTTTGATTTACCTGCCCATAATAAAGAAATCATGAAGTACTACTTTAAAAATTTAAGAAGCCAATATCCTTATTTCTTATTTTTTATAGGCGTTACTCCCTTATAAAACCTTCGCAATTTAACGACCAAGGAATTTTCCTGGAGAATCGCCATCTGGCTACTTTAATGCTCTATAAATTTTCGGAATAGTCGCATTATTTTTTTGTCGAAATCACCATTTATGTCGTTTGTAAACTCTAAATGTTTTGTTATATAATTTATAGAGGGTGGATGGTTTTTTTTGTTGAATGAAAAGCGTATGATATTTTTTTTAATATTAAAATTATGTTAATAATTATTTGTTTATGTCTAGCTTGAAGGGCTTATGAGATGATTATGGAGGCGGGAGTGGTTAAGGATTGGGTGTTTTTGATTTTTTATGTTGGGTAGATATGCTTACCTCTTCTCGTCCAAATAATGAAAGAAAACGGCGGTTCGAACTTAAAACACGACTGAGCGAGGACTGAGCTCTTCCTGGGATCCGAACCACTTGTAGCGGGAGTGGAACAGGGTCGCCAACATTACGGGACCGAAGATCCCGTGGGGGCGGGCAAAAGCGTTTTTCCCCCCAGCCCACCTTTTCTCATCTGGAGATTATAATGCGCGATACCTAATTTACCACCCGCTTCGACGGTTTATTTAGACGAGGTGAAACTGTTTTATTGCTCCGCTTCCCGGTTTATTTAACTTAAATTTTTTTTGTAAATGTTGATTTTTCTCCCATTATTTTTCTGTCTAGAGCTAACCCCCACCACAACTTCCTCAAAGTAAGGCAATTTGATAATTTTCTAAAACGGGCGACGATTATAATTTTTTTTAACTTCCTTAATTTAATACATTTCCAAGTATCTAGGTAAAAAATATACTGCCCATATTAGGGTAAATTTACCCATAATAGGGTAAATAGGGTAAATTTACCCATAATAGGGTAAATAGGGTAAATTTACCCATAATGGGTAAATATGGTAAATTTACCCATAATAGGGTTAATAGGGTAAATTTACCGATAATAGGGTAAATGGTAAATTTACCGATAATAGGTTAAATATGGTAAATTTACCGATAATAGGGTAAATATGGTAAATTTACCGATAATTGGGTAAATATGGTAAATTTACCGATAATAGGGTAAATAGGGTAACTTTACCCATAATAGGGTAACTTTACCGATAATAGGGTAACTTTACCGATAATAGGGTAACTTTACCGATAATAGGGTAACTTTACCGATAATAGGGTAAATAGGGTAAATTTACCGATAATAGGGTAAATAGGGTAAATTTACCGATAATAGGGTAAATAGGGTAAATTTACCGATAATAGGTTAAGTAGGATACATTTACCCATAATAGGGTAAATAGGGTAAGTAAATTTCTTCCTTCTCTACCTTAATAGGGATTTTTTTTATAAACTAGAGAAAACGGTGAAGTTCCTCCTTCAAAAATCGGTCATGGAGGGTATTGCAATAACTATAATTCGAGGAAGTTTGGTTAATCTGAAATGGGTAGATAATACAGCACGACCGAAAAGTAATGAGGGTTAAATCGAACTCCAGCGCCTACTTTAAAAAAAATTTTTTTTGTTATACTATAACTACCGTGGTAATCCTTAAGGGAAGGATCATAAGGATTTGAAATGAAGGTCTCGGAATGAGGAGATTTCGACTCGGAATCCAAATCGAGTTGATTGAATCCCCTCCCCTCGCGTCGCTTTTCCTCTTTCTCAATAAGCAATCTATTCCCGTCACGTATTTACCACAGCCTTTACATCAAACCTGAACATTAACAATAAAAAAAAGAAGAATTATTTACCTTGCAATTTTTTTTAAATCTAAAAAAATGAGTACCTAGTGATACAAGGCGTAGGGGAAACCCTGAAATCAATTTCCCGGAATTCTTTTCGTTGAAGTTTTAAAAAGCGTCATTGAGTTCAGCAAACGCCTGAAAATTAGTTTCACTTCCCTCGGCCAAATTACGTGGTTTAATGAGTTTCCCGAATTCGGGTAATGAATTAGGGCCGTGTCTCTGACATCGTAATTAGCCCCGGGTGAAGATAATTTGGTCTACAACTTGTAGATTGAAGGAAAAATGTCACTTTTTTTTTATATTATAGAAGGTTTTTTTTTTGTCTGTAATCTCTTGGGATTTCGTGGTGGAGGTTTCATGCCATTCAATCTTCGCGGCCGCAACGAGGGATCCCTCTTTTCACTTTTTTTCGGACGATTTAACAGCACCCTTTAAAAAATAGGGATGTCTCCTATCAGCAACGATGACGTCATATTTATTTAAGTGACGTCACGTTAACTTTTTCTCCTTTTTTTTTCTTGTTTCTTGGCCCAAACATCGCTAATCGGGGTCAAAAACCAGGTAAAGTACTGGTTTGAAGAGCTTCCAACGAAAACGAAGAGAAGTAACAATATAGGAGGGGAAGTGTATGGGAGGGGAAGTATAACAGAGGGGGAAGTATAACGGAGGGGGAAGTATAAGGGCACGAAAGTATAACTAAGGGAGTATTAAGGAGGGGAAGAATAAAAAGGGGAAGTTTTTATTATTATTTTTTTTTTTTCAAAATTTCCTAGTTTTTTTTTCAAAATTTTTTAATTCACTGAAAGAAGAGTCTTCGATTGTTTCCAGCCTGTCTGAGGAATTTCAGTGCCTTCTTGATCATCAATTCAAATTTTTTGAGTAAAGCTTTATTTATTAATTCTTCTTGTTTTTGTCAGCCGGAGTTCTAATTTCAATTTATTTATTAACTTTTCTATTTTGTCTAACGCCTTTTGACAAACTTCCATTATAAACACAATTGTTGCTATTAAATTTCCAAATCCAAAAACAATAAAAATCCCTTTAGCGTGCACTAAAGTGTAAGTGCTGTTTTTAATTTGATTTTTTTTCTCCGCTGATTCTGGTGAGATTTTGTATTTTCTCCTATTCCAATATTCGACGATTCCGCTTTCGACTAAAGATCTCACGACGTACATAAAGGGTTCTGCGAATAAAGAATTTTTTTCATGACAACCGCCGAATTGTGCGAAGTGATGGTACATCCTGGGATTATATGAAGGACGCTTGAAAGATTGTGACGCAACATCAAATACTGTTGAGATTGTTCGAGTTTGCTTTTCGTGTAAAAAATGGCGAGGTTCCTTTGTTTGTATAGTTTGTAAACGACGTCGTTGAAATCTCCAGGAGACAAAATGATGAATCTGTCGAGGATTTCTCTGATTGTCTCGCTTGTGTCGCTCGATGCGCTCAAAATGTGATACATCCTTGGCTCTCCAGTTAATGTCAGATCCGTTTTTAACAAATGTGTTATCGAGTTGATATCATTGCTGTCAGGAGGGACGGTAACTAAGCTTCCCATCACCGCTAGATAAGCAGAGACGACCACAAAGCAAAATAAAACCCAATGAACCAAAAAATCCGTACCGTCCACGTCTTCGGCTTTGCCTTCACTGCCACACCGACCAAACCCGCGTACAAATACACAAAATTAAAATTTTTTATAAAACGCTTTTCTTTACAGCAATAGCAGAAAATTTTCAATAAAGTCCAATAAAGAAGTAAAGAAAAAAATAAAATTATCCAAGTTAATAGGTCGAATTCAAAGGCGTACATTGTCCACATGCTCGGCTTACTTCCTGATTTTAAAGGTACAGCCCATGTGAAGCAGTCGATTCCCATTTGGGCCGTCGAATCAATATCAGGGTCGAAGTCGATCAACTGCGAATATATTCCTACTCCCATATCTGATTCGCCTTTGATCACACTTTGAATTGAAGCCGTCGAAAAATTGAAGTACGCTGCAGCATATGCGTTTGCTTCTTGATCCATCTCGACGACCTCAGTCGTAAAATTCAAATGACTCTGCAGTATCTGAAAAACCTTCAAAACTTCACTTTCGCTCGATTTCTGATACATCTCTTCAACAATTCTATCCCTAAATGACGCCCTAATCGTACAACCGTGTAAATTAAACAATTTTATTTTTCTCGAAAATACTTTTTTCGGATAAACAAACATCTTCGAAACTTCATCCCATTTGTTGATTTGGATCGGATGAGTGTTAGAACATCCTCGTGAACTAAAAGGATAAAATGTAAAAATATAAAGTCCAGTTTTTCCATAATATAAGGCGGCGACATCCAAAATTTTAAAACTCCACAACAAATCGAATATTTTGATAACATTTATGAAATTTTGTGTGAAAATTAAATAGCGAAGTGATCCATGGGAGGAGGTCGCTTTTAAAACTTTTGAGTACGAGTTAATATCTAAATTCGGAAAAAGGAGTAAAACCCCTTCTAGTTTTTACTATATTTAAAATTGTACTTGATCAATATTTTAGGCCATTGTGATTTCAAAGCTTCTAAGGAGTAAATCGAATTTTCAATTTCGTCGTCGAAAAGGACGATTTGTTTGAAGGCGACGTGGTTTTTTATGATTTCGTTGAGTGCGGAGATTACGGTCGAATTGGTCGTCGTCGCCGTGGAATTCGGTAGGCTCAAGTTGAGGGAGGGGCCAGTTTGAAGAAAAATATGAGGTAGAAGGTCGGCTTCATTTTACGGACTGAACCTTTTGGACTTATTGCAACTTCTTCAAAAGCTTTCATTTTCTAATTTTTGTCAATTAAATCACCACCTGTCAAATGTCACTTACAAACAGCCATTTATGAAAATTAGCGTGATAAAAGAGTTTGAAGTAGGTTTATTTTTTTGGTCTAGAAACCGTGATTCTCAACGGGCTTAACTTAAAGGGCAAAAATTTAACCGGCCCATTAAGTAAAGGGCAAATATTTAACCGGCCCATTAAGTAAAGGGACTTAACCGCCCGTTAAAAAATTTAACCGGTCCGTTAAGTAAAGGGCAAAAACTTAAACGCCCGCTAAAAAATTTAACCGGTCCGTTAAGTAAAGGGTAAAAACATTACTTAAAGGGCAAAAATTTAACCGGCCCGTTAAGTAAAGGGCAAAAAAATAACCGGCCCGTTAAAAAAAGGGCAAAAATATAACCGGCCCGTTAAGTAAAGGGTAAAACTTTAACCTGCCCGTTAAGTAAAGAGCAAAAACTTAACCGCCCGTTAAAAGATTTAACCGGCCCGTTAAGTAAAGAGCAAAAACTTAAGGGTAAAAACTAAGCTGCCCGTTAAAAAGTTAACCAGCCCGTTAAGTAAAGGGTAAAAACGTTACTTAAAGGGCAAAACTTTAACCGGCCCATTAATTAAATGGCAAAAATATATTCGGCCCGTTAAATAAAGGGCAAAAATATAACCGGCCTGTTAAGTAAAGGGCAAAAATGTAACCGGCCCGTTAAGTAATGGGCAAAATTATAACCGGCCCGTTAAGTAAAGGGCAAAAATATAACCGGCCCGTTAAGTAATGGGCAAAAATATAACCGGTATGTTAAGTAAAGGGCAAAAATATAACCGGCCCGTTAAGTAATGGGCAAAAATATAACCGGTATGTTAAGTAAAGGGCAAAAATACAACCTGCCCGTTAAGTAAAGAGCAAAAACTTAACCGCCCGTTAAAAGATTTAACCGGCCCGTTAAGTAAAGCGCAAAAACTTAACCGCCCGTTAAAAGATTTAACCGGCCCGTTAAGTAAAGGGCAAAAATATAACCGGTCCATTAAATATTGGCAAAAACTTAACCGCCCGTTTAAAATCTAACCGGCTCGTTAAGTTAAGGGCAAAAATTTAACCGACCGTTAAAAAAATTAATTGGCCCGTTAAATTTTTTTTTTTTAAGTAGGGAAGGGGTGGTAAGTATTTTCCTCCTCTTAGGGGGGCGCAGGCATCAAAAAGGTTGAGAAACTGCTTTATAACCGGATATCTTGGCTGTTTCCTCGGTTTTTCAGCCCCAACAGCTCAAGCTTAATGCCCCTAAATTTGGAAATTTATCAGGAAAATAAACGCGGTAAAAATTCTTTAAAAAAATTAAATTTATTCTAAATTTAAAAATTTTGATTTTTTTTTCATCCAGTCTGTATAAATTAAAATTTCATATCACAATTTAGTTTTATTTTCCATACCCAAGAGCGAATCCTGGTTTTGAATCGATGTCTTCTGGAAGGTGGGTTATTGTTGGCTGAGCCGCTTGTTGTTTTAAAGTTTCCAGAGGAGTCGCAAGAATCTAAAAGATGAGTAATTAATTTTTTGGAATATTTTTTTAAGATAAATTCTAACCTGGTTGATCCAGTCTGTGTCGCAGGTGGCCATAATGCCGGGGAGAGAAGATGAGCACTTGGTGTCCCAGCTGTAAACTCCAGCGAGCTCGTAATGTCCGTCGGGACGTTCGCAGACCAAAGGACTTCCAACGTCGACTTTGCAAAGATCCTTCTCGCTAGGAGGTACAGCGCAAGTAAATCCTTCGTTCAATATAAAATATTTTCCAAGATGCGTTTTCTTAAGGGAGTTCTCACACTCATTCTTTGGGATCACAGTGATAGGAACTTTGTGCAAAATACTTCCTTGTTCGTAATCTAAAATAAAGATATTTAAAATGTTTTTATTAGTTCATTTTCCTTACTTTCTAGTGTCGGTCGTCCCCATCCGGTCAAAAGCAAGTCGTCGTTTGAGGAGTGTAAACGTCCGAGCCTGAAGGTGGAAGACAAACTTTGTCGATGTGCTGATCGAAATTGAACGGCTTTTCGGTCACGATGACTGCTTGATCTTTGACCAATGAGCCCGAACTGTAAACTGGGTGGATGGCACTGGCTGCGACGACTCTCATTTGAATGGGCTTTTCTCCCGGCTGACCCAATGCCCATTCTCCCGCTTTGATGACCATGTCTTCCGGCTTAGTACTATAAAAAAATACACAATTTCATACGATTTATTTCGTGGTTACCCGTCAATGCAATGCGCTGCTGTCAAACAGCATTCGGAGCGATGATAGCTCCACTGCAAATAGCGCTTCTGTTACTTGCTGCCAAGATGACGACATGCCATGGGAATTCTCCAAAGCCTGTTTCATCAGGTTTGGTTGGCGGTGCCTGAAAGTGTCCAAAAATCTATACTGATTTTGGTTTTGGGGGGGTTTTCACTTACGGGTCTTCGTACGCCACACTCTTCTCCTGGTTTGATCGAATTTGGTTGAGGTTGCTGAGGTTGGGGTTGGGGTTGATATTGTGGTTGTTGGGGTTGAGGCTGTGGTTGCGGTTGCGGTTGGTATTGTGGTTGTTGCGGTTGAGGCTGAGGTTGAGGTTGCGGTTGCGGTTGCGGTTGGTATTGTGGTTGTTGCGGTTGAGGCTGAGGCTGAGGCTGGGGTTGTGGTTGGTATTGTGGTTGTTGCGGTTGAGGTTGAGGTTGCGGTTGCGGTTGGTATTGTGGTTGTTGCGGTTGAGGCTGAGGTTGCGGTTGCGGTTGGTATTGTGGTTGTTGCGGTTGAGGCTGCGGTTGGTATTGTGGTTGTTGCGGTTGAGGCTGAGGTTGCGGTTGCGGTTGGTATTGTGGTTGCTGCGGTTGTGGTTGTGGTTGGTATTGTGGTTGTTGCGGTTGCGGTTGTGGCTGCGGCGGAGGACTTGGTCGATATCCTTGTGATGTCGTGCTTCCAGGGTTAAAAGGTGATGTTTGTACTGGTGGATTGTACGATAAATTCGGCCTCTGCACTGGAGGTCCTCCAGGTTGCTGAGTCTGAAGAACTTTGTCCTCATTTTTCGGGAAAACCTGCGAATGAGTTTGCCCAGGCTTTGGGGCGACCGGGAATGGCGTAACTACCGTCTGGAATGCGCCCAATGGATGTTTGATGGTATGGGGATTCGGTGGCGCTATGGTCGGTTGGAAAAATGGATTAGGTTGAGGTTGTACTGCGGGGGCTCCTCCAGGATATTTTTCAGGGTGGTACTGCCCGTCATCAAACCCAGTGTTCATCATCATCATCATACCAGCTGGCCAAGGATCCTTATAATTGGGATCGCGGCAGCATTTTCCGAGAATTCCAGAATCAGGATCTTGGCAGTCCTAAAACAAAATTTTAAAAACGTATTTGCAAGTTAATAATTGCTTACAGTCAGTGGGACTTTGTTTTCTGTCTGGTCACGAGTAAGAGCAACTGGAGTGTCGGACATAACGCCTTCCAGTGCAGTAGATTTCTTGTACGCATTTCAACGCGGCGGCACAACCTGGAGGAGGTGTAGTGTTCAAAGGGCCAGTGTATTTTTGCTGAGGACCTTCAGTCACTAAAATTCAGATTATTGAAGATACAGGTAGATATCAAGTGCTTACCATAGTTTGGCTGTCCATTATGAGAAGACTTGCAGCAAACTTCTCCTGCATTGCATTGCCCTTTCTGTCAAAAAAAAAACTGAAGTTAATAAAATTATTTACAATGATTACAGACGCAAATGATTTTTAATGAAAGCTAATTTGATGCCCACGGGAGCGTGACGATCTCACACTCTTGCCTTCATTTTAATAATTTCAGCCTTGATATTTTTTTTTAATTTTTGGGATCTGGATAATAAAAGTAAACAATAAAACTTACTCCGTATTTGAGTTCTGGTTGTGTTGATTTGTCGATGATGAGTCCATTGTTGCAAGCGTTTTGCGGTACGCAGAAAAGGTGTTCTCCGTTGCAGGTGGGGCTTTTTGGAACCGGAACGTTTCCGGAAAGGAACGGGTTTCCTGGATTTGATGGCGGAGGACGTTGAGGGTTGGGTAAAGGTTGGTATCCTGTTTGGGGTCTTGTAGGAGGGTTGGGGAACGGTAAAGGCTGTTGGCCACCCTGGTACGAAGGTTGTTGAGGCTGTTGAGGTTGTGGATAGCTAGGAACAGGCTTCGGTGGAAGAGGCTGTGGCTGCTGGGGTTGAGGATAACTTGGTTGTGGCTGTTGAGGTTGTGGATAGCTAGGAGCAGGTTTCGGTGGAAGAGGCTGTGGCTGCTGGGGTTGAGGATAACTTGGTTGTGGCTGTTGAGGTTGTGGATAGCTAGGAGCAGGTTTCGGTGGAAGAGGCTGTGGCTGCTGGGGTTGAGGATAACTTGGTTGCGGCTGTTGGGTCGGATAGCTGGGCACAGGCTTGGGTGGAGGAGGTTGTTGTGGATAGCTTGGTACAGGCTTTGGTGGAAGAGGCTGTGGCTGCTGGGGTTGAGGATAACTTGGTGGCTGCTTACAACATGGTGGAGGCTGTGGCTGTTGGGTCGGATAGCTTGGTACAGGCTTAGGTGGAGGAGGTGGTGGATAACTCGGCTGAGGCTGCTGTGGATAACTTGGTTGTTGTGGTTGATTCGGTTTGAAGTTCTGCGGCAAAAATGGATTGCTTGGTTGCGGAGGTTTCGGTTGAGGCTGTGGCGTAAGAAGGTTTGCTAGTCACAGATGTCCCCGTCAAACCTGCATTAATGAACGGATTTTTGGATATATCAATCGGCTGTTGTCCCTGTGGGGCGCACGATCCACCATATCCGTTTCCACATCCTTGACTCTGAGGATATTGCTGGTTGACGATCGGCGTCTGAGGGACGCCAGAGCTAAACGTGTAGCTGTGCGACATTACTGAAATTCCAGGTTGGTTGATGCTGTTCGCTTTTAGTTCGTAAGTTCCACCGCCCGGGAGCGAACCGCTTTCGTAGTAAGGCGTCGGGACAACCTCGTTCGCATCGTCCGGCGATTCCGTCGTCGTCGTCCGGTGTTTTTTCGGACCCGTTTGTTTCGGCGGACCGTACTGCGCCAAAACGACGCTCCCGCCGATGATTAACAACAAAATCGGCTTCATCCTAAACAACACAAAATAATTTTAAAATATCTCCAATCATTTAACTAAACTGTTTCAACTCTTTTTCAACAAAAACCCCACATTTTTAACGTTTTCCTTGATTTTCAGCCAAAATAAACCCAATGCTACCAACTTTGTGAATTTTCTTCAGTTTTTTACCCGGAAAACATCTTTTTTATTAAATTTTTGCAAGTTTTTGGAAGTTTTTACTCGAAAATCGATTAATAAACACCCATAGCACTGAGATTTTAGTCTTTCCTCAGCATTTTGGCACCAAGTCTCATTTGACCAGTCCCTTTTAGGTCCGTTTTTTCGGTCCTAGGGAGCTCCCATCGCTTTTTGCTACTTTTTTCACAGTGCAAGCTCATTTTCAACTACTTTTCCCCCTAAATATTTCAACGAAAATTCTGTTTAACTGAATTCAGATTTTTTAAAATAGAAACGGCATAAATCACAGTGGCCTAAACAGTTTATGTCGGTGTTTACGAAAAAAAAAAACTTACCTTTTACTAACGGACGAAAAATAATCACCTCAATTAATCACTTTCCAAAAAAAAAATATTTTGTAATAAACCTCACTTTTACACACTTCAGCGGCACTAACCCGCTTCTTTCTGCGTGAGGATACTCGAGAATATAATATTTATATAGATCCTTTTGTGTAAGAGGGGAGGTTCTTCAAGGACGGCATAAAGTCCGCGAGTTCATCGGCACCGGTCCAGCAGCACTACATCCCGGAGCCGGGTCTTAAGTTCCTTCTTTCTCAGAACGGATTTCAAATCAAAGATTATATCGATAAATCAAACTTTTTATTAAATTACTCCTGGTTTTCCCACTTGGACGATTTTTAGCGTGCGCTTCGTAAACTGGAATCGGACAGCGGTTATGGTACTTTCGGGCCTAAAGTATTTAGTTCAAATAACTCACTTTCAGATTATTAAGAGGTACAAAAATAGACATGAAGTTTAAAAAAAATCCTGATTTGAAATCTATCTGACCTTATAGGAAACAAACAGTTTCATGATAAAATACCGTTCAATGATTCAACAAAAAATAAAAGGTTAACCATTCTCTGTTGAGATTCTGAAAACGTTTGAACGATGAGTAAGTTTTAAAAGTTAATAACTTCGAAATCAAGTTAAAAACTCCATCTTGTAGAAAAAGGATCCAATAGAACCTCAATAACATTATGTTTAAGAAAACGTTCAAAATCGAGTTGAAAAGCCAGAAATTTCATAAAAAGCCCAGAAATAAAAACATTGGCGGACTTGGGGGG
>JACGAQ010002036.1:0-47172 GCA_014119065.1 Orius insidiosus
ACGAGCCAACATGGAAATGTGTGTGCACATTATCAGGTTTCCACGATGGAAGCGTATTTGACGTAGCATGGTGCAAACTGACCGGATATTGCCACCGCATGCGCAGACAACTGCATCAGGATTTTTCAGGAAGTCGAACCTTCCGACCAAAATGAACCAACTTTGATTTAGTCGCCGTCAAACACCACGCTCACGATCAGACGTCAACTCCGTCAGTTGGCATCCTTCAGAACCAGGATACCTTTGTTCAACTAGTGACGACTCTTTTGTCAAAATATGGAAAATTGAAAATAATTTTTAGTCATCTTTTTTGTAATAAAGTTTTATATAAACCAATTTTTTTTCAGATACCTTTTATGACATTTTTAAAAACAAAACAGTGTCATTATATCTACAAAACTACAGCACTATGAAAGGGCTTCCATTAAAAAGTTGTTCAAAACTGAATGAATTTGCAAACCCAAACATGGCAGAAGTTGGGACAATGTTGGCCTTCTTCTAAAACCTTCTAAGCCGTTAACAGTCAACAAAATATTCTTGACCAATGATCTCACTGAAGAAGTAATGGATGAAGCCCTCAACGTCAATGCTAACTTGATCATTTCGTACCATCCACCAATATTGCTTCTCTTAAGCGCCTCTCTGAAGACCATTGGAAAGTATGAAAAAATAAATCTGTTTAATTTCTAAACAAATTTTAAAGCAAATATTGTAACAAAATGTATCGAAAATCGCATCGCTTTATATTCGCCTCACACAGCCTGGGATGTTGTTGAAGACGGAGTCACCGATTGGCTAATTCAAGCGTTCGCTGATAACTTTAGCGGACCTTTAGAACCATTATGAAGACTCCTAATTATGAGGTTGTAAATTTTAATCACTTTTTTTTATTAACTTAAACTTTAGTCACAAAGGAATAAGGGTGCTGGACGAGCGGTGAATGTACATAAATTAAAAATAATCGATGCCATAAATCTTCTTAAGAAACACATTGAAATCCCGACCTTACGATTGGCTCTTGGAAAAGGGCAAACTTTAGGTAAAATTTCTCTTCATCCTCTATTTTTGTTTAATTTCTTTTTTTCAGACTCCCCAGTCTCATTAATCGCTGTTGTACCAGGAGCGGTGGATCAATTTTGAAAAATTCACTCGCCGATTTACATGTGACTGGCGAAATGTCTCACCACGAAATCCTTGAACTCGTCCACAATGGAACCTCCATCATTTTGACCGATCATTCCAACTGCGAAAGAGGTTTTCTTAAAATAATAAAAGAAAATCTGAACAAAACTTTCGAAAATACTATTGAAATTCATATTTCAGAACAAGATCGTGATCCTATATTCATATTTAAGGTAAACAATTTTTATTACGTTATAATTTCCATATTTACAAATTAATACAAAAATATTAAAATTGTTAATTTACATAAAACTTCCCAATAAATGATTAAACAGTGATAAAGCTCATTTTAATTCAAGATCCCTAAAAATAAACTTTAAATAAATAAAACTAAAAAGGGATCTAATAAAATATAAGGCGTTATGGCAGTGGAGGTAACTTTTTTTCTTTTTGATTAGCTGCGACATCTTGAAAGTTTTTTGCTTTTGTCGACTGTCTTCTCTGGAGGAGGTCCTTTTATTTGGATTTGCCTCTCGTATAAACTATAAAAAATTTAATTTAAAAACTATTAAATAATAAACTTACAATTTATAAACGTCGGATCTTAAGTAGTCCATTAAACGTTGAACACCGATTTGAAGTTGATCTTCTATCGGAGTGACCCAGTTGTTCAAATGGAGTTTAAACTCTGATTTTTCAGACGAAAAGTCAAGATTTCCAATTTCCGGCGGCAACAATGTCAACCGATTCGCTTGAATGTGAAGTTCTCTCAATCTAGTCAGCTCGCCAATTTCTTTCGGGATCTCAATTAAATCGTTATCCCTCAAAACCAACTAAAAAAAATTCGTTTAAATTTAAAACACGCAAAATAATCTTACAATTTGTAAATTCTTCAACTGCCCAATTTCAGGGTGTAAATATTCAAAATCGTTGTCACCAAGATATAGTGCCCTTAATGTTTCTAAAATAAAAATATAGATAGTTTTGAAAGAATTTTGAGTTTACCTAACATGTAGAAATTTCCAGGAAGCGATTTTTCGTTGAGATTGTTGTATGTAAGATCTAAAACTTCAAGTGCGGGGAATGCTCCGAACCCTCTAGGCAAGGAATCTAGACGATTCATTCTACAAAAATTAATATTAGTGACCGGTTTCATGGCAGAATGGTTAAATCTTGGCTTATCACCACGGAGTCCAGGGTTCAATCCCGAGGATGTATAAGCGATTTATTTCCTTCTACAAGAATCGTTAGGCCCTTAAGAGTGCGGGCGCCGTGGATATATGGCAAGAGCCTCCTCCCCCCATTGTGGCTTAACACAAACAAGAAAAAGAATAAACTAGAAGTACCCAACATTGAAGATTCGCAGTTTAGCCAACGATGATAAAGAAGTTGGTAGTTCTTCGATCTGGTTGTTGAAAAGGTTCAATATTTCAAGGTTTATTAAGTTGGCAGACCGGGTGGTACAGCTGAATTCCAGAAAAAAAAAAAGTTTAATTTACAAAATGTAAAAAAATTTGCTTACTTTTTAATTTGTTGTGCGTCAACGTCAGACGTGTTATGTTCACCATATTAACTAAAATGGAAAATTAAAATAATAAAAAAATTAAATATAAAAGTTAAACTTAAAAAATTGGCCACGCCCATAAGACCCCTTCTCTCATCTCTTCAGTGCTTGAAATCAAGTTCCCATAAAAGGTCAACATTTAAACTTCAAAAATTGAATAGATTTTTGTAATAATGAAATCTTAATTCTTTGTTAATAGGTGCAATGAAATAAACAAAATTGAAGTAATTTTGAAGAATTGAAGCTTTTTAACATTCTATGGTACTTACAGAGCCCGGGCATCTCCTCAAAGGAGACGATCCCTTTATCGCAAAGGTCCAACTCCGGATTTTGTATCGCACGTGCTTCATCGATGACTTTTTTAGCTTTTGACATTTTCGCGTTCGTTGGTATACAAGAAACTGGCGGGTTATCCATTTCGGGAGGTTGCGCTTAGGTTGCTCTTTACTACGTAAGCGATAAAAATTCTCTGCGTAAGCAATAAAAAATATTAGGGAGCAATAAAAAGATCTTGTAATATCTTTTTTTTGTTTGATGCGAAAAGGTTGACGTTTGGGAAGAGACTGCCGCCTCTGCTACCCCCGCTTGGCTGGTCACAACTCGTTTTTAGCTTATGCCCTTATATGTAAACTTGAAAACAAATGCTACAAAAAAATTAAATTCGTGCTCTTTTCTACTTAAAATCAAATATATCACATATTCAATTTATTGCTATTCTTAAAAATTTTATGATAAATTTTTTATTTTTTTAAACTTGTAAAAAAATCAAGGACAGTCTAAAATAGATGACCCAGATGTACCTTTTTTACCGGAAATATCAAAATCATGAAAAAAATTTTTATCGAAATATTAGGGTCAATCAATGATGATCACTAGATTTTCCTTAGAAAGGCATGTAACAACAACCTCCCCCCCCGGGGGGGGGGGGACGTGGACCTTTAAAATGACATTTGTCAGCCTAAATACGGAGGAAATAGCAAAAAAAAACCGATTCTGAGCATATTTCCCTGGGAATGACAGGCACCTCCCCCACTTCTCCTCTGGGATAAATGTCAACCTTAAAAACTCCCTAAAATTTTGTTGTTTAGTAAAAATACCGAGGAAATCGCTGGAAAACCCTTTCCAAAGAAGGTTGGAAGGATATTTTCCTGGGAGAGGCAGGCAAAGATTCCTTTCCCATCTTTCCGGCAAATGTAGACCTTAACCCTTTCGAGACCACGTCTGACGCCGGATTCTCTGCGCTACTGGCGCAGCACTTTTCCCCTCTCTTTGCCCCTCACTTCTCCCCGACCGCTCCCAGCAAAGCACAGAAAGCGACGAGTGATGCGATCATCACGTAGTTCATTTCTTCCCCAACAGACTGCCAGTTTTTGCATGTCGCTAGCGCCACGGGAAGCGAAGGTATTAAATTTTTTAGAGAGGCTTCCCGCTGGCGCCGCTGGGCAACTAAAGTCGCTGTTTCGAAAGGGTTAAAAAAATCTTTCATTGTTGGAAATCGCATGAAAGCCCTGTTTGTTGGAGGTTTCTCCTTCGGCAGAAAAAAAGTGCTTTATTTGTGCTTAAGTATGGTTTACATATTGTTGGAAATTAATTCCTGTTGGGATATTTATCGAATGTTGGTCTACGTATGACGACTCTATACCAATAGACGTTTTCGATCACAAGCGCCAAAGTTGACAGTACGTATCCGGTGAGAAGTGCGACTAATGCTCCTGAGAATTTTTTCAAATCCATCAACGCTTTTATTTCTATTTTGTTGATGGTCGACTCGGCGACTGTAGTTTCCAACATGGTGTCGCTAAGCCATTTTTTGATAAGTCCTGCTTCGATGACCCGTTGGAGGAAAACGTCCACTTTGGGCTTGAGAGGTGAATTCTTTTGAAGACCGAGAGATATCGGCATGTTGATGACGCAGTTGCCCATTATATGAAGGTCTTTACTATTTTCTCCTGAATCCGATACTGCATCTAAATTCAATTACAAATTATCTAATTTGATGTCATTTTTACTTTGGCTGCCATTATTTTCCGAGATCTCAATGATTTTTTCTTTAACTTTGGCGTGATGGTTAAAATAGATGTTTTCGTAGTAAGCGTAATTTCCTTGGAAACTTTTGAGATAGCTTCATCGGTTTCGTAAACGACTTCAAATTTTTTGCCTACTTTTTGACCAGCTAGGTCCAACGAGGTGATAAAGAAGTCTTTATTTTGTTCACCCCAACCACCGCAGCCGATGGGACTTTCCGCCAGTTCTTCCAGAGTGTCGATGGTTATTCTACAAAAAATTTTATTTACTTACGAATATATCTTACTTTTGGGCAGGGTTCGCCAAAATCGCAGTCATGCTTGCACGATAAGAGACGGTTACCAGCAAACAGTAAATCCACCACCATCCGGTCATCATCCTCAGCGACCAACCCGTCGGCATTTTGGGCAATGAAACCAACAAAAGCATGCTGTATGTATTCATTATGCTATCGCCCACCTAAAAAATTTATAGAATAACGAAATAAAAGTTCTGCCTACTTTTTCAAATAGATACAATCCTTTAATTCCACCATCATCATCAATTTTTGGCTTTTCCGTTGATTTATCCGCCCTTTTTTCGTTCCACAAAACGACCATATCTTTCCAAAAAATATTATTTGGCGGCTCCCTTTCTAAGTCGGTCATGAACAAAAACACTTGAAATTTGGCAAGGCCATAAAATATAGCGCTGCAGACAAACAATGTGATGAAAATTGCAATCCACATGTACAACCTAAACAGTTAATTGGAAACTTTTGTACTATGAAATACTTGAAAGGTAAAATGAGTGTTTTTGATGAGTTGTCTGTCGTCGACTCCGGAGTGAGGAACGTCAAGCATTGCGTGCTGTATGGTCGGCTTAGATCCAAAAGCTTAAGATTGTGCGGCGTATAGTGAAAATTGCCCAAAACCATGTCTGCCTTTCCGGTAAGCACTTCGCCCAGAAGCCCTGAGAAAGAGCCATTCAGCTGCATCCTTCCCCAAGCCTCCACATCCGCGTTTTTCGGCTCATAGACACTCGGGACGAAATTCATCGCCTCCGAGAGACTATCAAAATCTAAACTAAATTAATTATCAGAACGGATTTATAAAATACTGACTTGTATTTCAAGACCTTCATATTTGACAGGGTTGTCTTCAGGGCCAGATTCTAAATAATCTTGAGCTCCTTTATCGTTTACTCTTTTCTTCACCGAAGGCATATGTTCGAACACCGCTACATGAATTATTTCATCGTTCAAATTATTTGTTTTATCAACAAAAAGGTCTCTGTTATACTAAAAATTTTGTTCATCCAAAATGGTTAACCGTTCGACTCTACCTGAAACTTCCCAGTTCTCCAAGTGTTGATTCTTCTCGTCAGATAATCTGAGGCCATATGAGCCGGAAAAGGTACCGTACTTATTTCATAACGTGGCGAATCCCTATATTTTCTTAAAAAAATAACGTTCACTATTTTCTTCCACAAATAACGAAGTTGTTCAGCAAAAAGCCTGAGTCATACAAAGAAGAAACTTTGCCCTTGTCCAACACACGTTGCCTAAAAATGTCGGCCTTAGTTATTCCTGTAAAAACGTCATTACTTATCTCCGAATTTGAGAAATCTTGAACTTGATCGCCATTTGCAATTAGAATAATATACGCATTACATCCGGTTCTTCTCGCTTGTAAAAGAGTTGTTAACGTTTTGAAATTTGGCGAAAGAAGATCTTCGTAGTCTTTTACAAGAATCTGAAATGCTTAATTATAGAAAAATTATGTTTTCTCGCTTACTTTATAGATGGGTATGGCTCGAAAAACATCAAAAAACGTTTTTTTGAACACATCATTGTAAAAATTATCCGAAATAATCGTCAGGCAGTTGAGGTCTTCGCTCAACTTCTGTCCCAAATCTCTCATCAGCCACGTAAAATCGTCTCCTTTCCCATTTTCGTCAAGACGCCCCAATAAACCTTCAGATAAACTAACATAAAATTAGAAAAACCCATTTTTTGCTACTCACTTCGTTTTAAGGCCATAACTACAGCAGAGAAACGAAATAAACAAAAAGAAGTGAATCGCACCCATGTCTTGACCGGAATGGACATTTGCATGTCTCCCTGATCTTCATTAATATAGAACGAAAACAGTAATTTTTATTTTTTTTATAACGGGGAGGGGGCTTAAACGTTTGCCAATTTCTTGAGTTCGTTGTATTTGAACTTCCAGCTTGACAGCTCGTGATCTTGCAGTACGATCTTCTTTTTTAAATTCTGACATTGTCTTTCTAATTCGATTATGCGGTCGAATGATGCCGTTTTGCATTTGTCGGATTCTTCAAATGCATTTTGGAGCTCACCCATCTAAAAAAAGAACAATCAATACCCCAACTTCCTTCTCATTGGTGGAACCCAGAAGAACTTTGGACTTCAAATCCTTTACTTTTTTCTCCAGGCTTTTTCCAAGTCGTTTTGAACACTCAGCTCAACCTGATATTTATTTTCTTTATTAGCAGACATCGCATTTAATGCACTCACTGAAGATTCTAAATAATAAAGTTTTTCTTTGAGCTTTCTATTTTCTTGTAAAACTTTATTCATTTTTGTTTCTTTTCTATAAGTAAATAATAAACCATTGTGTAAATTTAAAAAAGCAATTTAGGGTTGATTCGATATGGCCGTAGATATTTTTCAAAAATATCGTATCGGATAAAATATCGGATGAACCGATATATCGGAAGGAAAATATCGGATGAACCGATATCGGAAGGAAAATATCGGTACAAATATCGCAAATATCGAAGGAAAATATCGGATGAACCATATATCGGAAGGAAAATATCGGATGAACCGATATATCGGAAGGAAAATATCGGTACAAATATCGCAAATATCGGAAGGAAAATATCGGTACAAATATCGCAAATATCAGAAGGAAAATATCGGATGAACCATATATCGGAAGGAAAATATCGGATGAACCGATATATCGGAAGGAAAATATCGGATGAACCGATATATCGGAAGGAAAATGTCGGATGAACCGATATATCGGAAGGAAAATGTCGGATGAACCGATATATCGGAAGGAAAATATCGGATGAACCGATATATCGGAAGGAAAATGTCGGATGAACCGATATATCGGAAGAAAATATCGGATGAACCGATATATCGGAAGGAATATATCGGATGAACCGATATATCGGAAGGAAAATATCGGTAAAATATCGAAAATATCGGTAAAATATCGCAAATATCGAAGGAAAATATCGGATGAACCAATATCGGAAGGAAAATATCGGATGAACCGATATATCGGAAGGAAAATATCGGTACAAATATCGCAAATATCGGAAGGAAAATATCGGTACAAATATCGCAATATCGAAGGAAAATATCGGATGAACCGATATATCGGAAGGAAAATGTCGGATGAACCGATATATCGGAAGGAAAATGTCGGATGAACCGATATATCGGAAGGAAAATATCGGATGAACCGATATATCGGAAGGAAATATCGGATGAACCGATATATCGGAAGGAAAATATAGGTACAAATATCGCAAATATCGGATGAACCGATATATCGGAAGGAAAATATACAAATATCGCAAATATCGGAAGGAAAATATCGGATGAACCGATATATCGGAAGGAAAATATCGGATGAACCGATATATCGGAAGGAAAATATCGGTACAAATATCGCAAATATCGGAAGGAAAATATCGATATTCCGATATATCGGGAGTATCGCAACAACCCTAAAAACCATATTCTTACATAATTCTCTCGCTATGTCCTTTGTTTTTATCCTGAGTATCTTGGTGGTTGATTTTTTTGTTCTCTTTTTCACAATCTTTTCTTTTATCGTTTTATCACCCTCGCCTTTCATATCGCCTGTTTAGGGGAAAATAATTTATTTTAAAAACACGAAATTTTAAGACTAAAAGCAATTTTACATGTGTTAATGAACAAAGGAAATTTAAAAAAAAATTTATTTTTACAAAAACCACAATACAATAATAAAACGTTTTTTGTACAAGAAGTGAAATAAAAATGTAATTTAAGAAAGTGATGTGCTTAAAAGCTTGGGGTGACAGTTCGTATACATAATTACAAATTAATTATATTGGTTTAATATACAACAATATAAAGTAACTATATACTGATAATATGCAAATTTATATTTAAAAAAAGGCACGTTTATATTTTAAGATGCCCCTAAATTTCACAACTTTGTTACAAACGGCGGTTGCCATATTCACAGTAAAAATTGTAAATTACAATCTATCAGTCTAAAGTATTTAAAAAGCATTTATAAAAATTATAAAAAAATTTTTTCTTTCTAAAAGGCAATTCGGTAGCCATAAAAGTTTCGAACACAATTTTTTTTCTGTCGTGACAGATTTAAAAAGAAGGAAAAAAACGAAAATATCACAACACCAATATTATCACAATGAAGCCACAATTTGATAAGACGAAATCAAACGTGTGATAAAATGCATAGTTGGTCTTGATATCACAAAATGTGGGAGGGACTTGAGAGTTTTTTTCGCGAGTTCTAAACGTCAGTCCTTTGGATGAGTAAAATGGGTAGAAGTAAAAGGAGGAAAGTGAGTCTGATTTTCGACGCGTGATTTCCATCGTCGACTTTTGGCGTTTTGGAGGGTCCCTCCGGCTTTTCTTCTGGGCATCCCATCCAGTAGGGCCCGGAAATCGTCTGAGTCGTATTATAAACTTTCATTGAGAAATCGTTAAATTTCCAGAATCCTTTTCCTTTGAAGAAATAAGTAACACCTAAAATAATTCAATTAAAATATCGTAAACTTATGTTAATAATTAGCTTACCGTCTTTCCATTGAAAAACGGCGTCAATGTTGTATTCGATTCCTCTCCAGATATTGAGAATATCCCGGGGATAATCGAGTTCGACAGTCCCTGATTCGTCGTCGAGTCTCCAGTAGACTGTCCCGCTGAAAAGATAGGTTTTGCTATTGTAACCCCAAACGAAAGCGGCGTCGATTTTCTCTATGGTGTCCGGAAGTCCGAGTTTCGTCAGTGGGAAAACGTCTACCAACGTAGATCCGTCGTAGACGTAGTATAAACGCCCTATGAAGAAAACGATGTTTCGATCTTGGCGTTCATAGACGGCGTCGACTCGCGTAAAGTTGGACGGAAGGTCGCTCCAAAGACGGGACGTCAACGCAGGATATCCGGGCAAAAGACCTTTATCGCCAAACCTCCAAAAATACTAAACATCCATTATCATCTTCCCATTATAAAATTGTCATTCACCTTTCCTTTGAAACGAAAAATTCGCTTCTAATTATTGAAACTGCATCAAATGTCGAATTACATTTGTCAGGCTTGTCATCTTTTGGGGGTGATGGTGAGTATCTTGGTGCGACCGTTGTTGTGGTAGTCGTGGTAGTCGTTGTGGGCTTTCGGGTAGTCCTCGTTCTTGGGACGTACAAAGGAGTGTCTGGAGACTTCGGGGTTTTTCCCGACGGCCATCGATATGGCTTATCGCCATAATTTTTACCCCATAAACGCTCTTTGCTCCCTAAAATAAAATTAGAAAAAATAAAAATGGGGAGTTATTTTACCATATATTTGTTGTATCCCGTGTCTGTCGTCTTCAGGAAGTTCGTAATTCGAGCTTATCCTTCGATACCATGGATACATGAGGGCCCCTCTGACTGAAGAATGCGAAAGGCCCAATGAATGGCCAAACTCGTGGGCGGCGACGGCGAAAAGATTAGTCCCTTCTTCTTCTTCATCGTCGCCGGTCAAAAGCCACATTTCATCGATGTCGAAATGAACGTCTCCACCTCTTCCATCTCCCGGGAAAAAAGCGTGAGCTAAAATCTGTCCTAGTCCATCAAACGGAAAGCCGTCGCCGTGATCCCCTCTTCAATAAAGAATAAATTTCAATTATTAAGAAATAAATAGCTTACCTTGGAAATAGATGAGGATGTCGGCTTTATCGCTGTTGATCTCCGAGAAGGATAAGTTCGAATGTTTCGCCCAGAGGTTGAGAGCCCGATAAAGGTCAGCGCGGAGACGAGCATGGTCAAGACCGTTTTTTAAACTCCTCGTCCTCAAACTGTCAAAAAAATTGTTCAAATCAACTTTAAAATGTCATTATTTTCATTTAAACGTCTAGTTTTCATTCAAATTGTAATAAATCGCTGTTTTGGACGCGATTTATCATTTATCATCGATCGTCCGAGAGTTAGTTAATTTTCCAACTTCCATTACGAGATTGGGGCGTTCTAGACCCGGGCTGCGTGTTCTCCTTTATTACTTTACCCGGAAAAAAATGGACTAAAAGATCACCAACTTTAAAAAAATAAATATTTCAAATAAAAAAGAATGCTGACAGTTTTGAAGTCTTCGGCAATTCTGTTACTCTCGTTAAGCATTTTCTCGGCGATAAAAGAATGACTACGTGAGCAAAGATTTTTTTGAAAAACAGAAATTCTTTGTTCTTATAAGGGGAAGTGAGATAAAAAAAGAAGCTTCTTTTCAGGGCTTTTTGTCACTGGAAAATACTGCTAACGACTTTTGACTTAACGACCCACATCATAAAACTAGGCTCCGAACTAATAGGAACATTGATTAGTTTGAATTATAATACAAATTTGTTCCAATTTCCGTTTAATAAAATCCGAGGGGGATGATGGCGAATCCCGGGGTGATTGATACGAGGAAGAGACCGGGGGTTGAAGGAATAGCGGTCGTTAACAGGGCGTAAAGAACTTAATACAGTTGTAAAGAGCCTTCTTTTTTTTCATCCTCCTCCGCCCTCTTCCGTCCTTTCACGTCAACGTTTTCGAGATTGATCCGTCGCCGAAATCCCGTCGGCTTGGCGCCCGGAGACGAAAACGTTGAAATCATCAGTCGTGCTTAAGTGCGGCTTTTTTCTCCGATAACGATCAAGAAACCCCAAGATTTTTTCAACGTTCTAAAAATTTCTATCAGTTGCAAAACACGGAAGTCTTGATGGTTTAGCCGTGTTATTACTCCAAAATGCGCGACATTTAAACAGTATCGACTAAAAATTCCATAAAAATGAGGTGTCACGAGAAACCCAATGACGCATAAGTAGCCTGTTCTACGCTAAATCATGCTTGATAACTAAAAGTAGAAAAAAAAAGCGTTTGCATATCCGAAGTGAGGGAAGACGGGATATCGCTCACTTAAGGAGGTTGTGATGAATGAAGCACATCACACCCAGATTGAGTGAGTGGTCCTCCGCCTCCTGACGTATACAAAAACCTGTATAAAGCGAGAAATTGAAGCCCTTTGTACACATTTTAAGGGAGAAAAAAAGAAGAAACGAAAGTCTCAGTAAGTGGCACTCAATGAATTGGCCAGGGTTAAGTGACCAGTCGACTTTAAATAGAAATCCAATTGGTCGGAATTGAATGGTCCGGAAATTTAAAAAAATTAAAAACTGAATATGGAAATTCCAAACTGTTTTTAATTGAGCAAATGAGACAATGGGGTTCGACACCTACCTTGAGAGGGTGGTCAGAGGAGGTGTCGACGTCGTCGAGTATCGCCCACAACTGAACGTAATACGAGAAAGAACCTGAGGGAACTGAGAAGGCTGAAATGACAAAGGAGGGCGGGCGTTGGGGGTGGGAGATAAAGTTTCAGCCCCCTCTACGTATATCGAAAATTAAAGAGATATCGTAAAAAAAAAAAGGTCCGAGGAAAAAATAAAGGCTGTTTGAAAATTTCTCTCAAAATAGAATACCAGACAACAACGTTTAAGATATCTGAATCCAAATTAGAATTTTTTTAAAATTTATTTTGAAGGATTTTAATCTTTTGGTAGATTTTTTTTTGGGAAAATGACTCACAACCTTCGAAATTCAGCGAAAAAAGGCAATGAATGTCACTGTGCTGTTGAAAAATATCAGTAACAGTAGACTTAAAAATACTTATCGATGTTGTGGATTTCCAAAATAATATTGAACAAAGGAGACAGAAGTTTTACTCAAAAAGTTAAAAATTGTTTGTTATATGACAGAAAAGTAATCGGTTTTGCCCATTTTTGTGATTCCAGACGGAAAAGAAATGAGCTTCCCACTAAACAGCAGAAATAGTTCTTAAAAAAATCAAGGCAAAATATTATGAAATAATTTTTTTTTGTCAAAAGTGAGGTGGGCGAGGAGGAAAACAACCCAAAATTCAGTAAAAGATGTGAAACGCTCGTTTACCTGATAAAATGGGTGTTTCTACGCCAGGAAATCGAAGAAAATGACCGATAGCCCTGATAAAAAAGATGTTAAACACCGAACACCTGGCTTAAAGGGTGTTGCTACACCGGAAAATCTACGAAAATGACCAAAAAACCTATAAAAGAGATTTTAAACGCCCGAACCCCATAAAACGGATGTTTATAAACTAGTAAATCGAGGAAAACAACCCAAAACAGTAAAGATGTTAAACGCTTGTTTACCTGATAAAATGGGTGTTTCTACGCCAGGAAATTGAAAAAATGACCAAAAACCCGTATAAAAAGGGTTTAACGCCAACGGGTGTTTCTAGGAAAAGAAGAAAATGACCGATAGCCCTGGTAAAAAATGTTAACACCCGAACACCTGGCTTAACGGGTGTTGCTACACCGGAAAATCTACGAAAATGACCAAAAACCTAAAAGAGATTTTAAACGCCCGAACACCCATAAAACGGATGTTTATAAACTAGTAAATCGAGGAAAACAACCCAAAACTCAGTAAAAGATGTTAAACGCTTGTTACCTGATAAAATGGGTGTTTCTACGCCAGGAAATTGAAGAAAATGACCAAAAACCCGTATAAAAAGGGTTTAACCCGTTCATGTCATTAAACGGGTGTTTCTAGGAAATCGAAGAAAATGACCGATAGCCCTGGTAAAAAAGATGTTAAACACCCGAAACCTGGCTTAACGGTGTTGCTACACCGGAAAATCTAAGAAAATGACCAAAAAACCATAAAAGATTTTAAACGCCCGAACACCCATAAAACGGATGTTTATAAACTAGTAAATCGAGGAAAACAACCCAAAACTCAGTAAAAGATGATAAACGCTTGTTTACCTGAAAAATGGGTGTTTCTACGCCAGGAAATTGAAGAAAATGATCAAAAACCCGTAAAAAGTGGTTTAACGCCCATTCATTCATTAAACGGGTGTTTCCAGGAAATGAAAAAAATGACCGATAGCCCTGGTAAAAAAGATGTTAAACACCCGAACACCTGGTTTAACGGGTGTTGCTACACCGGAAAAAATTATAAAATGGGTGTTTCTCAGGAAATTGAAGATCAGAGGTACATAGGTAAAAACGTATTTCAGGAAAGTAAATTTCTGCCATTTTTAGCTCTCCTATTTATCCCGCCGATAGTCGAGCAAAACTTATGCTCGCCCGTCATTTTTTCTTTTACTTCGATTTTATACTAAAAAATGATTCGGGATCAGTAGTCTATGGAGAAATTTAAATATCAATTTTGGGTGAAAATCGACTTTTTACAAAAGGGAAAAGGGCCAGATTGAGAATTTTCCCAAAATAGGAAGACATTAATTTCCAGAATTTTAATTGGATCGTTTTTGAAGGTGCTAGGAGGCCCTCAACGCACAATCTCTCCCGAGAAAATATTTTGTCACTGTTATGCTATATGAAGGAACATTAAAGTTTTTAGAGTTATCTAATTTTTAAGTCGTTAAAAAACGAGTTTCGTTACTTGATAAAATGTTGATGGTTTAGACATTTGATGTTTTGAATCACAAGTCGGGGCGACTTTTTTAAAAAACTCTCTTTCATCTTAGGCATTTTTACACGATGATTTTTCCGTCTCCCCGTCCCATCACCCACGGGTTCTTCTGTGTTATTGTCGAGAGCCCTTGAATCCAACCGCGGAGGGGAGGTTGGGGTAGAGAAAGGATAAAAGAAAAAAAAAAGTAGGGGGACCCCATCTCTTCCTCATCTATTGTCTTAAAATCCACCCCCATCGTACCCACTATTCATCGAAACATTAAAAAAAAAGCCGCTATTAAAAAATTGCCTCTTTTGAAATTGAAGTTTTTTTGTTAAAATGTACCTGAAAATTCACGGATTCGAAGACCTAAATAGACGGGAGACTTGTTTGGATTAGACATAAACAATGAGTTTAGCCTCCCACTAGTAAACCGAGATTTGTTCCAAATAAACTTGCCCCCCTTGGCTTCTCACCCCTTTTTCCAAGACCCTTATAAAACATTTCCACCACTCTAAATCTTCTTCTTTTAACAATATTTTACAATCAAGATTTAATCATTTATACAAATAAAAGTAGGGAACAAGCTTTTTTTTTCTTGAACGTTTGTTCGGTGTCGAAAATTGAAAGGTACACTCTAATCAGTAGACTTAGCTGTTTGGACAAGGGGGGTGGTTTACTGACGGTGTTTGTGACAGAAAGGCAATCTGTCAGTCTCTCTACGGTTTGAATGTTTGGCCGGATGATTAACTATCTTGTCCCTTTCGGACCTTCATTAGCCCACCCCCCTTACGGTTTTTATCCTTTGTTAAAATATGAACAAGAGACCTAACGAAGATTAACTTAATCTTCAGATCCTACCTAGAAGTCTGAAGCTAAAACTTCCTTAGATAAAATTTTCGTGAACTTTCACACTGATGAGGGCAACCAGTTACCGTAAAAATGCAGAATTTTTTTTGGACTTTTCCTACTTCTTTCGATCGAAAAAACCTCTTTTTACTTAGTTTTCACCCTTAAAAAATTTATCTTGCATTCTCCGGCTTCTTCAAGCCTCAAAGTCGACCGAAAAACTTTCTTCGTGCCAAGAAATCCCCTTCTAACAAATTTTTTCGGTTTTTTGGCCTTGGCACCAGTGTTGCCAGATCGGGTTTCCCCCTAAATTTGGGGGGATTTTAGGCCTTCGGGGTTTTTTTTAGTAGTAGTTAAATTTTAGTTTTTTTTTGTTCTTGTTTACTGTCTTATGGTTATTTATTAGTTTTTTACCATGCAAAGTCTATTTAAAACCTTTATTAATAAAAGAAAACCTATCGCAATAATTTTTCTTCACATTATACTTACTAAAAAAAATTTTAGGGGAATAGTTGGAAATCTGGGGGGGGGGGGAATAAAACCCTTTTAGGGTGAAACCAATGAAGTCGTCTGGCAACACTGCTTGGCACATAATAGATAATTTTTTTCAACAAATTATTCGTCGATAGACAAAATTTTTGGGGGCTTTTTTTTGATGCCCTGATGAGAGGGGCCTTCTTCTCAATTTTGACTTATCTAAATCCCCCTACACCCAGGAACAATTTTTAGGCCCTTGCGTAATTGTGGGGGAAGTTCGCTAGACTCGCAAAAAGGAGGTCTAGGGTTCAATTCTGGGTAGAAGGATTTTTTTTGAAACCGAACAGTTATGATCGAAAGGTTTAAATTAAGATAGAAGGTGTATGAATGACATGGAAACCCTTAAAACCGGAAAGAAGTACTATTATCACATGAAAGGTTTCACAACACCCCTCATACAAGGTTTCTACGTATATTGGAATTATCCGCTAACCCTTTTTTGTAATCCAGTCAACAAAATAAAAGTCCTCAAAGATCGCTTTGAAAACAGGGAATTAGCGAAGTCATAAAAATGTTTGCGTTGTAATGGGCCGAAAGGATCGCGGGACTGAGTCATCTCGAGGACAAGTGGATGTCCCAAATGGGATTGCAGTCTTGAAGGAAATCCATAAAAACGCTGGGGGAGGTGCGGCCTCCGGGGGCGGCAAAGCACTATCTCGGCATTTAAGTGAAGGGTTGGGCAGAGAAGGGAAGAGAGAAGAAAAAAGGGGCCACATTGATTGTCTGGCCCCCTTGACAAAAGGGGCGAAATAACACACGTCAACGTCTTTTTTTCCAGATTTATACGATTTTTCATCGTTGGGAAAAAAATTTTTAATTTTAAAATATGGTTTTGTGTGGGACCAAAAGATAATGGAAAGACTATTAGTATAAATTATCTTGGGGGGCGGTTTTAGGGGGCGTGAACTGTTGCTTCACCTCCTTTTTTTGGGTTTTTATCCTTATTTCTCAAGAGGATAAGCGTACGTCGTGCGAAGAATTCGGTAGGACGTCCTTTTTATTTTATCTCCCTCATTTAAAAATTATCAAGTTTCCAAATTTTAAAGTGAAATTTCATCACCTGAAGGACTCATCCTTCCTCTCTAAACCTCTGGGGTCACATTTTTGAAAGCCCCGATGTCCACCCATTTGATGAAGTTAAAAACCGATAAGCCCAGAAACTTCCATACTCCCAAAATTGGCCTACCCACTAACTTTTTCTTAAAAAAGACCAACATTCAGACTCTGGAGTCTGTAATTTTTGAAAGCCCATGGATGTCGCAATCCCTTTTTGACGAAGTAAAACTGACATGTCCAGGATTTCCGTTGGCTTCGGAACTCATCGAAGGGGAATCTTTGTCCTCCGACATTTTCGAAATATCAAAGTTTAAAAGGGCACCGTAATTATAAATGAGGTGACCTTCAGAGGACGACCTATAGGGCGAACGCTTTAGTGCTCTTTACCGGAGATAGCGAAAGGGTACGAATTATTATGGGGGAAAAAAAAGAAGGAAATTACTCAGCTATTCATCATTTTATGGAATGTAAGGATTGATTAAAACGTAATTTGGATGAGTCGTCATCTTGGAATTATTTTTTTTAAGAAATACAGACATTCCTTTTTATGACGGATAAGATATGAAATCAATGTTGCTCGAATGTGTTCGACATTTCACTAAAACATTTTTATAAAATCGGAGATGAAGTTTTCATTTGTACATTTCAAAGGCTATTTAAATTTTTTTCGGAAATATCTTTATCATAATTGCAGGTACATAGTTTTCAATTTGGACACGTTAAGACAAGGACGAAAACCTGTCTTAACATGAAGAAAGAAGGTAACATTCTTCCGAGGCTTCATAATCATAAACTTCTCTGTTTCCTTCAATATGGCGACTTTTTTTCTTACTTTTGAAAAGAAAATAATCTATGGTATAATTTTAAAGGATTATAAGAGATAATTTTATAAAATAATTTTCGATATGACTTCATTCTAGCGGTAACATTTGGAATCTCTATAGAACTCTGTTAGTGCTGCTCTCACGACAAACAAGGCGAAGCTTAAGCGGGAATCAACAGAACGTCAACGTGTAGGGCGTTCATACAATAATTTAAATGCAATGCATTAATTTACCTCCATGTTAAGTTTTTGTAGGGCCATTTTTCCCCTTGAACTGTATATCTTTTCTTTCTTTTTTTCTGGTCAACTGGTATGTCTTTAACGCCGCATCTTGGTTGTGCCATCAAGGATCTTGTCGCGTCGTCCATAATTCCGGTTTCCTCTATGTTTCCGAACCTCTGAAAAATCAATAGACTGGAGTCAATATTGCAACTTGTAATTAACATTGTTAGTCACCTGAAATTGACGAATGGCATCTTTCAACTGATCGTCCGTTCTAAGGTACCCAGTTTCCAAATCTGATTCCGGAAGGTAGCCAAACTGGGTTAAATACGACATCTGGAAAACGCAGGAAAAAACATGATCAAAAGTTCCAACATGACCAAACTCAAAGTTTGGCTATTCATTTCAATTTAAAAAAATTAGAAGATCACAGTGTTTCGAATTAATTTAATGTGGTTTTTATCTTGATTTTTACTATGTCCTTAGCGACTCCATTATCAAGGATTATCTTATCATGAAAATGATACAAGGCGCCAACGAAGGGCGTTACTGTTTCCGTCATTTCTTCCTCCGTTTCCTTTTTTCGACATAATTTATGAACTTTAGGGCTTCAAAGGGCTCTTTTGACTTTTATAATTAACACATGTTGTTTTATAATTGGGAGCACTTATCTAAAAAATTCCGAGTCCAGCGCACCACTTGAGACTACTACCCTTGAGTGGTTTTTTATGTTTTTCTGACCCCAAGATATGTGAAAAATAAACGGAGGGGAGTTTGTTTACACACAATGGACCATTTGTTATAAGGGTCTTTACAGAAAAAGAAAATAAGGATTGTAAAGTTAGCTAAAACCCGGAAGATGGTTATGTTTAAAATTATCTAGTTCAACTAGGGAAAAAAGGGGAAGGGGTTGCATTTCTTCCGGTGGATGTTGATTAGAGAGGTTCCGCTGTGCCCTTTCGGAGGATGCTGCAAACCTTGACCGATAGCCATGGGCCAACGGACTCCCGACGTTATCGACACAATAAAAACTTCCATTATCTTCACTTTTTAAACCAGGTTTACGATAGGGCTATCAATTATGGATCAGCAGTAATAAAACGATGAAGACATCACAAGATAATGCAGCCACCTGGACGAATGGAGGTCGTAGAACATTTTAAAAGTCTCTTTGTCGCCATCTGCAATTATGGCCAACGGTTTCGTCTTTTGTTTTCAAGGGGCTTTGTCACCCGTTCATAAAGAACCTTTTTTTATTGACCGACCGCATGACCTTCAAGTGGCTTAATTCATGAGTAGCCGCTATTCTCACGCCAAAGTGGTCTTTAAAAAATTCAAACTTTTTTCTCTTTCAGTTTTAAAGTTGCTCGACGAAACCCTTTAAATGTGCACATCCATTATGTAATTAAGGGTGGTCTATTTCAGTACATTTCCCCCCCTAATATTTTTCCTCGCTTTATTTCGAAGGCTATTAAAAACTTTTCGCCAGACAGGGGCGTTTATTGATAATAATTGCCTGTTAAAGTCGGCTTTGATGGCTGCTAAAGAGCAACAAGCGCTCACGTGCTTCAGTGTGAAGATAAAAATCTGAAGTCAAGGATTCGAGGTCCATCTGTTCATAATTCGCGTGAGAAGCGTATTTTTAGGTATATATGCTTAATATCGAATTCGGAAAACTTGAAGGGATGCATAATGTGGATCGATGAGCTGAAAACGTTTCTCAACGTCTTCTCTACCCTCCGGAGACTGCTGAGACATTTCAAATTACATCCCTGACAGTCTCCCCTCGATCTATTTCTGACATTATCCTCACCCCTTTTTTCCCTTTTTTAAGCCGAAGAATAGAACCTTTTTTTTGCCCGCTCTTAAATCGAGGATTTAGGAGTAACTTTTTCAGTCTAAGGTGACAACTTCTTTAAAACAGGTCAAACGCCGAGAACAATTTTAACTTCCTTAAAGAAGTTATTGTGATACCCTCCACGTCGGGTTTGGAGGGTTTTTGGAGGGTCAAATCGAATATTGATCTTTACCGATCTCAACTTTGTCTGTGGTTCCGGCCGGCCGTCCGCGTTTTTTTCCGGAACACTTTACGGCCACAGTTTTCAACCGATTTTCACCAAATTTTCACACAAATTTCTTTAGCCGGTGAACAAGAATGTAACGAGGGCGATTTTTGAATTTCGAAAAAATGGCGGAGATATGTCTGTTTGAAATTTTAAAAAATTCGCTGCGTATGATTTTCACCAATAACTCCTTATATTTTTAAGAATTTTTGGTGTAAAAAAATTGCCAGTTTTTAATTATTATTTTTTTTAGTAGGGAGAAATTTCATACGTCTACCCATTACGAGAGGCACATCCGTTGGCCAAAGAGCCCATTATTTCTACCTTGACACTTAAAAATTTTCGAAAAAAAGAACTTTGAAAATTTTCGAAAAAGAAAAAAAAAGCGCAAATTTAAAAAAAGAAATCCCGGAAAATTTTTCGGAAAAAACTTCCCCCTCCGTTATATTTCCTCTCCCATATACTTCCCCCTCCTTTACACTTCCCCTCCCTTATACTTCCCCTCCTATATACTTCCCCCTCCGTTGTACGTCCCCTCCGTTATCTTTCCCCCTCCTGTATTGTTACTTCTCTTTAAGGAAGTTTTCGTTGGAAGCTCTTCAAACCAGTACATTTTTAAAGAAACCTCTTCTTTCAAATAAAAGGATGAAACGTAAAATATGGATTTCAAATAGTTCATATTTCGAATTATAGACTTAACAGTCACCGCGACGCGCCTGGGTGTCTCAATTGACTCAAATGTCTCAATTCGTGCGTAATTTAAACTGAGGTCGAACGTATTCTATTATTATAAAATTAAAGGTCAAACCTTTTCATTTTTTCTCTCCAGGAGAACTTGTGGCAAGTTGAAACCTGTTGGTCGCTACTGCCATTTTGACATCACTCAAAAAATAAAATAAAGTTGTGAAAAACAAGAGCGATCGGAGGATCCCATCTGTCTGATTACGCCGACACTTACCTCCTTTCGCAAGGATGGATTATTCACGGGAGTGTTCGGGTTGTCAAAGTTAAACCCTTTGGAGCTTGAGGGTTTAGAGCATCGTCACAATCTGACACTTGGCATGAATAATTCCTTTCTCATTTTGAAATAATCGTTTATGGAACAGGCGTAAAATCACTCAAATCTCAAAGACTACCTTTTTTTGTACAAACCCCCAAAAAAAGCAATTTATTTCTATTCTTTAATTCAATTTCCGATTTTTGAAAGGATCTTTCTTCTTTTTTTTCTTCATTCTTTCCCCGTTTCCCGTCGTTAGAATATTCAAGTGTCACTCACGCCTATTGTTTGATCAATTTTCATTCATTTCACACGATTGGATGAATCAGTGCCATTTAAATTCGGGGCGTTTCGAATTAGAGAAAAAAGCGGGACCGAAAAGTGGAACGACGTCGCACGGAATTTCCTTTTTCAAAATATTCGATGATAAACGATATTTTATGAGCGGTGAATCTTCTCTAGAGAATTAACGGCTCCAAGTCAGGCGTTCGAAATAGGGCTAGATAAACAACGAGGGTTATACACGTGGTTTAATCCCCACTGGAGCTCCAATCCCCAGTTTTATGATCACGTAAAAACTTTTTTTAATTAAATGCAACCCAAATCATGCACTTTTCAACCTTTAAAAGTTTAAAAGATAAAAACGTTCCAGGAAGTCCTAATGTAAAAGAAAGGGAGAAAAACCGCTTTTAGGGGAGAAATGGCAAGAAAGTTGGAGACTTTCTGGTGCTCTTGGCAGACTTTTGTATTGATCGCCTCTAAATAGTGGTCGTGTGTTCGTAAACAGAGTATATTAAATGCGTTATAAACTAGAGAGCCAAGATTTTATGAAAAATTCACACAAACAAAAAAATTTTGAAAAAAATCCAAGCCGGCAACACCCACTAAAATGTCGCACCTTGCCCTACAATCCCACGTAGAAATAAGGCATTTTTTAATGAATCTTAAATTATTGTTTTTGTTGCCTAACATGTAAAAATGAGGTTTCTGTCAGAACGCGAAAAAACCTTCAAAATGGTAGGTGTTTCCTGTTTTTCATAAAAGACGAGGAAAACTAACAAAAATCCTCAGTCAAAAGCAGAGAATAATTGAGGCGCTCTGGGTACGAAGGGCGAACTCGACATCGGACAAATTTTTTTGGGGAAGGGTCCTCCAGTTTTTTTTTATTTTCAGATTCTGGACCTCTTGGTGATTACACCATATAATTTTTATGTTGAGTTCGCCATTTTTTCCCCTTTAAATACGTAAAACCCGAAACTTTAAATGCGAATATCTCGAAACTACGTTTGTCGAGTTCGCCCTTCGTACCCGGAGCGCCTCAATTTTCCGTCATCTTGTGGATTTAATAAAAATTGAAGTTATTGCAATCAATAAAGTTTATTAATTAGAAAAACGTCTCCATCATTACGAGTTCTTGCATTTCGAACGACTAGCGTGCTCTGGGGTCTCTCCCCCCAGGATAACGAAAATGAAACGAGTCACGGAATCTTTATCAGAAAAGCGCTCTTTGTTGGGGGCCACAATCGAATTTAAAAACATCACCCGGAAAGTGTGAATAACAGGGAATTAAACACCAGTTAACCATCCAAGAAATATCTTTTTAAATAAAGGTGTGTTCCCCACATCAAAAAATGTAAATTAAATCGATTCAAATGAATAGAAAACGCCCTCTTTATAGGCGTATTGATTACTTAATTAATTATAATTTTTTAATGCCAATATATCTAATTACTTGTGCGTAATATCGGCATTTACAAGATCTTTCCGATAAAGAAACCTTGGTAAATAGAATTAGGCACGTGTAATGTGCGGAGGATCTTTTAGGCGGGACTATTTCGAGAGTAGGAAGTCGATGAATAAATTAGATCCTAATGGTCAAATCCAGAATGATTTAAATTCTTCAGGCTTTTAGGGGTAAAGGACGGTTTCTAGAGAGTAATTTGGTTATGAAACGATTCAAGAAGTTAGTTCCTGAAACAACCGTCAATAACCTAGATCGCTTTCATGTCTTTACTGATCGTCAATAACCTACATTTTGCTTAGCATAACGTTTAAATGATTCTGAAGAAAAAGAAGTATTTTTCAGGTTTTAGGGATAAAGAACGGTTTCTAGAGAGAAATCTGGTTGTGAAACAATTCATGAAGTTAGTTCCTGAAACAACCGTCATAACCTAGATCGCTTTCATGTATTTAATGATCGTCAATAACCCACAGTTTGCTTTGCATAACGTTTAAATGATTCTGAAGAAAAAGAAGTTATTCTTCTGGTTTTTAGAGGTAAGAACGGTTTCTAGAGAGTAATTTGGTTGTGAAACAATTCATGAAGTTAGTTCCTTAAATAACCGTCATAACCTAGATCGCTTTCATGTCTTACTGATCGTCAATAACCTACATTTGGCTTAGCATAACGTTTAAATGATTCTGAAGAAATAGAAGTTATTCTTCAGGCTTTTAGGGTAAAGAACGGTTTCTAGAGTGAAATTTGGTTGTGAAACAATTCATGAAGTTAGTTCCTGAAATAACCGTCAATAACCTAGATCGCTTTAATAATCGTCATGTCTTTACTGATCGTCAATAACCTACATTTGGCTTAGCATAACGTTTAAATGATTCTGAAGAAAAGAAGTTATTCTTCAGGTTGTTAGAAAGAACGGTTTCTAGAGAGAAATTGGTTGTGAAACAATTCATGAAGTTAGTTGCTGAAATAACCGTCAATAACTAGATCGCTTTCATGTCTTTACTGATCGTCAATAACCTACATTTGCTTAGCATAACGTTTAAATGATTCTGAAGAAAAAGAAGTAATTTTTCAGGTTTTAGGAATAAATAACGGTTTCTAGAGAGAAATTTGGTTGTGAACAATTCATGAAGTTAGTTCCTGAAATAACCGTCATAACCTAGATCGCTTTAATAATCGTCAAGTCTTACTGTCGTCAATAACCTACATTTGGCTTAGCATAACGTTTAAATGATTCTGAAGAAAAAGAAGTGATTCTTCAGGTTTTAAGAGGTAAAGAATGGTTTCTAGAGAGAATTGGTTGTGAAACAATTCATGAAGTTAGTACCTAATTATCTCGATATCGGCTGGTCTGAACATAAAAAGAATAAAGCACTTTTTGTAGGGAATTCAATTTCCTTTCAGTTTGCTTCTATTCATGTTTTGTGTAGGATCAACCATTTAGAAGATATGAGCGAAAAAAGAACCTAGATCGTCATGTCTTTCTGATCGTCAATAACCTACATTTGGCTTAGTATAACGTTTTGACTCAGAAAAAAAGAAGTTATTCCAAAGGTTTTTAGGGGTAAAGAATAGTTTCTAAAGAGAACTTTTGTTGTAAAACAATTCATTAGGTTGGTTTCTTTAATCGACCATCAAGTGTCAGAGGTGGCACAAGAACTATGTCTATCACTAGTGCATCGGAGGGTATAATGAAAACTTTTCTAATTAATCATCATTCGAAGAATCTGGAAACTTTTCTCATTGACCTTGGAATGTGCATTTTCATCATCAAGCTATGAATCATAGTTTAAGAATCAGGCCATATTATAAGTCTTCGATGTTTTTATAGGGTTTAAGGATTCATCCAAAAATAAAAAAAGAGTAGACTGGAAATCAGCACGAAGAACATGTGTGTGTGACTCATTGGCACCCCTTATCCCTACCGCTACCGTGACCGAGTAAAAAAAAGTCTCCCTTCCGATGGCTAAAACAAACCTTCCTCATATTTACAGCAAGGTCTTTCTTAAAGGGGAAATGCAAGTTTGAAATGTCATTTAGAAATAAAGTAACGAGGTCGTAAAGGCTTTTAAAAAACATGATTTGCACGTGTTAGGAAGTCTTGAAAATATCGTAATTGTCAAGATTCCAATTTGGTCGACGTTTTATCCAGAAATTCATAATTTAATCGTTTTCAAAGACGTTGACGGAAGTCATCTATTATGTTACGCATGAACCGCTTTCCGAGTCCTTTGACCTTCATGATCGTCGAATATCGTGAACCCGGGTTTATTAATCGGACTAAATTAATAAATAGAGTCTGAATAAGTCGAATTAAAAATTACTTTATACAATTATCCACTTTTGGCTTGATTGAAAACGAACTGCAGGTCAACGTCTGATTCCCCAAGGGCCTAATCGATATAAAATGGCTTTTTTAAATTATCCACTAAACCCGCATTATTTCTATGATAAAACAGATGAAAAACGCTTTTTTAACAAAGAACTTGATAAACCATAAATAGAGAGTTAGCCAATGTTATTTTTCAAATAAAATAAACTGACACAGAGGCTACGTGGATTGGAATACTGAGTTGATGAAATTTTCATGAAAAAGTCTGGCCGGCACCACAGACAACCTCATGATAGGTAAAGATCACTAATCGATTCTCCTCTACGAGGTCTGGAAGGCCTTTTTCCAGAGACCATGGGTTGGCACACATGAATTTTTCCCTACGAGGTCTGGAAGGCCTTTTTCCAGAGACCATGGGTTGGCACACATGAATTGGCTTTCCCTACGAGGTCTGGAAGGCCTTTTTCCAGAGACCATGGGTTGGCACACATGAATTGGCTTTCCCTACGAGGTCTGGAAGGCCTTTTTCCAGAGACCATGGGTTGGCACACATGAATTGGTTTCCCTACGAGGTCTGGAAGGCCTTTTTCCAGAGACCATGGGTTGGCACACATGAATTGGCTTTCCCTACGAGGTCTGGAAGGCCTTTTTCCAGAGACCATGGTTGGCACACATGAATTGGCTTTCCCTACGAGGTCTGGAAGGCCTTTTTCCAGAGACCATGGGTTGGCACACATGAATTGGCTTTCCCTACGAGGTCTGGAAGGCCTTTTTCCAGAGACCATGGGTTGGCACACATGAATTTCCCTACGAGGTCTGGAAGGCCTTTTTCCAGAGACCATGGGTTGGCACACATGAATTGGCTTTCCCTACGAGGTCTGGAAGGCCTTTTTCCAGAGACCATGGGTTGGCACACATGAATTGGCTTTCCCTACGAGGTCTGGAAGGCCTTTTTCCAGAGACCATGGGTTGGCACACATGAATTGGCTTTCCCTACGAGGTCTGGAAGGCCTTTTCCAGAGACCATGGGTTGGCACACATGAATTGGTTTCCCTACGAGGTCTGGAAGGCCTTTTTCCAGAGACCATGGGTTGGCACACATGAATTGGCTTTCCCTACGAGGTCTGGAAGGCCTTTTTCCAGAGACCATGGGTTGGCACACATGAATTGGCTTTCCCTACGAGGTCTGGAAGGCCTTTTCCAGAGACCATGGGTTGGCACACATGAATTGGCCCCTACGAGGTCTGGAAGGCCTTTTTCCAGAGACCATGGGTTGGCACATGAATTGGCTTTCCCTACGAGGTCTGGAAGGCCTTTTTCCAGAGACCATGGGTTGGCACACATGAATTGGCTTTCCCTACGAGGTCTGGAAGGCCTTTTCCAGAGACCATGGGTTGGCACACATGAATTGGCTTTCCCTACGAGGTCTGGAAGGCCTTTTTCCAGAGACCATGGGTTGGCACACATGAATTGGCTTTCCCTGAGGTCTGGAAGGCCTTTTTCCAGAGACCATTGGTTGGCACACATGAATTGGCTTTCCCAACTTTCCTAGAACTTTAATTGAAACTCCCTTTTAGAAGGAAATGTTCAAACTCATCTTCACAATAATAAGATTCAATGGCGATTGTTCTTCGATCTTTTGTGTAAGTTGTTTAAGTTATTGTTATAAAGTTCATCCTTGTCTTATTCAATACCGAGATCTTTTATGCGTAGAGGAAAGAATGAAATATGCCCCGTCATAAAAAGAATCCTAGAGAAAGTTCTAGTTTGATTGGAAACACAGATGGTGCGATTTCGGAATTTGAAATGTCCTTACAACACCCAGGCGTCCTTTCTTATAAGGTGAAAGAAGTTAACTAGGACAAAATTAATAACCTACTGGCAAAGAATTTTTAAAAAATTAGAAACCCGGGATAAATCATCTAATTGCTGCAAATTGTGAGCATCCTTTTACTTCGATTTCCGGCATTCCGCTCGATGAGTAATTGGAAAGCAGGAAAGCGGGAAACCTTGAGGGAGAGAGGAACAGGGCCAGACATAAACAATACATTTTAAGCTCAAGCCTGCGGTTAAAAAGAGGGGAAACGTACGTTTTTATCTACGAACTCAAAACACGTCGCCGGAGGTTCCTTCCTCTCGAAAAAAAACCATTCACCAAATGATAGTGGGCAACTATCCAAATTGGACAATGAACTGTCAATATGTGCAGCGGAATTACGTACAGTCTGGATGCCATCTGTACAAAAAAGGAAAGACGAGATTAAAAAAGGGTCAGACGACTTCGCAACTTTTTCTGTCTCCTTTTTAAGCCCTTTTGATTTCAAACAAAATTCTCAACGGTTGGCAATTCCGATTTTTCATTGACCTCCGAAGATTAATAACGGAGAGATTCGATTCCATAAAGGAAAAAGTCAACCAAGGTTTGTATTTGAAATGAGGATACGAAAGGTTCTGGACGAAATTCGAGGCAGCTGGTTAAAAGGGAATCCCATGATGACTCCGCTATTCGCCCGGTTATTCGTAGATCTCCAACTACAAATAGAGATCCACATTTAGGGCCTCCTCTTTCTCACAATAAACATTTACCTCTATAAGAAAATTCAAAGCAAAACATTGTGGGAAGTTCTCCTTCTGCAGTTTTCTTTTTCTATTTCGCTCAGTTGGAGTAGTAACATTGCATACTTTTTTTCTTATTCGGCAATTACGCTTCATATTAAGAAGTTGTATTTAATGAGCCTACGCCATAACTCATATTGTGGTCATCAATTAAGCTTCTTTAATGTAGCGAGCGTTCTTAAGGTCAGCTGGCTAATCTACAGGTTCTGACATGTTGATTGTGCCTGAGGCTTTGAAATTGACAAAGCGCCAAAGTTAGGACAATATATTGAGAAACAATAATTTTGTAGTTGAAAAATCTTCTGCAACCGGAAAGGCCTGAGTAGTGTTCATTGTGCTCTTGAGATAGGATCGTCCGGGTTATCGCTTATAGTCGATCTTTTGAGTGAGGTGACTAAATAAATATGAAAGGTTCATTTTTTTGTTATTTAGGATGTTAAAAAGAGAACAAAAAAAACTTACGACGTCGTCCGTAAAGGGTGGCTCCCTCCGGATTCTATTTCGCCGGACGGGGAAACCCGCCCCGGCGCAAAAATAAAGGATTGTAAGCAACGCACAGCACTTGGTCCTCGCGAAAAAATTCATGGTAAATTATTTGAAAGAAATGTCACATGGTCGCGGGTCAGAACCCTTGACCAGGCGACGGTCGGAGACGTGAGTAGAAACTGAAACCGCAACTCCGAACTCCGAATGGCCCGAGTCGGACTGATCGGGAACGCTTTTTGTTTTGAGCCTCCGCTGCCATGGTTACTTCCCCTTCTTTCAAACGTGAGTCTCCCAGACTCCTCCGTCCGTCCGGGGGTCCCGAAGACCTTGGTGCATCTCGTTACGAGATACTCATTCATAAGTTTCATAACACACGGATTAATGACCTTCTATGCAAAAAATTTCTTATCACTAATTTTGACCAACGCAAAAAGTAGAAACCCAATATTTGAAATCACAAGAACTTCTCACCCCTTGCATACTCCCTACAGCTTTTCTGAATGCTTTTTTTTTTCTCTCTGATTTTTGGCAAAAAAAAAACCTATTTTTGCCGGATTTTCAGGAACAAAGTTTTTTGAAAAACAAAAAACAAATTATTTTTACGGAAATTTCAGTAATTTTCTCGGTTTTTTGACAGGGAAACAATTTTTACAGGTTTTTCTGTAGTTTTTCTCTGTACCCCCCCCCCCCCCCCCCCCCAGTAGATCCGCCAAATACACAGTTTTTATCCCAATTTTGGTTTTTGGTTTGCTGTAAACATCAAACGAGGGTTTTAACCAAAATAGTTTCATAACACACGGATTAATGACCTTCTATGCAAAAAATTTCACTAATTTTGACCAACGCAAAAAGTGGAAACCCAATATTTGAAATCACAAGAACATCTCACCCCTTGCTACACACCCTACAGCTTTTCTGAATGTTAGGCGTTTTTCCTATTTTTTCTAACTTTTGGCACAAAAATACTTTATCGGATTTTCAGGTTTTGACAAAATAACCGCATTTTTACAGCAATTTTAGCAGTTTTAAGAATTTTTTCGATTTTTTGGCAAAGAAACCTCATTTGTACATGATTTTTTTTCTCTCTGATTTTTGACAAAGAAATCCTATTTTTGGGATTTTGAGGAATTTTTTCTCGGTTTTTGGCAAAAAAATGACATTTTTTTCGGATTTCTTTAGTATCGTCGTTTTTTTTAATACAACGAAACCCTTTACTTCATTTTTTTCTCGGTTTTGGGAAAAGGACCCCATTTTCAAGTTTTTTTTCTCGGTTTTTTGAAAAAAAAAATTTATTTTTACGGAAATTTCATTAATTTTACTCGGTTTTTTTGACAGGGAACCCAATTTTTACACGTTTTTTCTGTAGTCCCCCCCCCCCCCCCCGATGGATCCGCCAAATATTACAGTTTTTAAGTCCAAATTTTTTTCGGTTTGCTATAAACATCAAACAACGGTTTTTATCCAAAATTTTGGTTTGAAAAACTTTTGTGCCCAAAAATTGCACGAGGTATTTGCAGCTTGGACCCCCTCCCCCACAGACAGATTGACGCCCATGAAAATAACACCTGTTTTACCGGTTTTCATGGTCTTTTGCCCGAAAATCACCCGCACAAAAATTCATTCAGCCACTGCGTGTAGGCAGATAGAATTTACAATTTTTTTAAACCCATTTTAAAATCTTAATGTCTTACCGTTACATTATCCGGTAGTTCTATTGTTCCGAAAACGCCAAAATTCGTGTCATAATCAATGCATAGATAAAATTAGTCTTTATTAAGATAATTTTATCCATTGACTTCTCGTGAAGCAATCTACGGCGGAAACTTGCCGCCCAAGCTAAGTTACATATCCGCCGGAAAGGCGTTAGAAAAAAAGGAATTCATATGTGATTCTCCGAATTAAAAATGGAATTTTCCAAAAATTCAATGTCCGCAAATGATATTGCTGGTGCTGGCCCCGACGGAAACTTCTTCAGAGGGTAGTTTTATAATTTTTCATCTCTACTGCCGAAAACAAGGTAGAAAAAAAAGTAAAAATTTGATTGGACATGGTTGGCACCACTGGCGACCTTGTGATTGGTTAAGATCACCATTCATTTTCTTCTAGGGTCTGCATGATCCTTTACCAAAGACCCCCTCTTGGAAGTTGTCACAATAATTATCTTCGTGTTAAAACTTCTTATGTTTTTATATTTATTTTTAACTAAGTCAAAATATATTCCTTTCTAGAAAGCTGACGACTGATGTCATCGGATCTATAATAAGAAAAGCTTTGAAATTCGGTACGCGTCAAAACGTGCTTAAAAAAAGAAACGGTTCTTCCCCACACGCCGAGCGATTTTATTTCGACCACTTTAATGTTTGATAAAACGCTTTGAATAATTTTATTTTTAGAAAATACCGTATTTTATGACTTCCACAGGATGTAAATAATATTTTGAGCAGTATTCTTGAAAGTGATTTAGAGGGTTTGACTCTTGAAAATTAGAAGGTGGGCGACGTAATTATTATGAAGACGTGAGTTGGGGGCAGACGGGGGTGAGTCAAACGTCTGGCGCCAGTCTTAATACGCGGAGAGCCACCCTCAATATCACCAACTCCGAAACGCCCTCCCATACATTCCCACACCTCCCCTTATGATCTACGAAATACTGCTTTACGACAAACATCTAATTTTACGTTCAATCATCACAAAGTTTATTAGGTTGTAAAATTTTAGAACTCCTTAATATCGCTTCTAAAAAATAAAAATAAAATGGCAGGACTTTTCTAATATGAGTCAGCTGAAGCAAGGGTTGTTGCGAAACTTCCGATATATCGGAATATCGATATTTGCGATATTTGTACCGATATTTTCCTTCCGATATATCGGTTCATCCGATATTTCCTTCCGATATATCGGTTCATCCGATATTTTCCTTCCGATATATCGGTTCATCCGAAATTTTCCTTTCGATATATCGGTTCATCCGATATTTTCCTTCCGATATATCGGTTCATCCGATATTTTCCTTCCGACATATCGGTTCATCCGACATTTTCCTTCCGATATATCGGTTCATCCGATATTTTCCTTCCGATATCGGTTCATCCGATATTTTCCTTCGATATATCGGTTCATCCGACATTTTCCTTCCGATATATCGGTTCATCCGACATTTTCCTTCCGATATATCGGTTCATCCGACATTTTCCTTCCGATATATCGGTTCATCCGACATTTTCCTTCCGATATATTGGTTCATCCGATATTTTCCTTTCAATACATCGGTTCATCCGACATTTTCCTTCCGATATATCGGTTCATCCGATTTTTTCAAAGATGTCGTATCAGATAAATATCAGAAGGAAGGCCATATCGAATCAACCCTAGCTGAAGCTACGCCACCTTAGGCAGAATGAACGATATACAGATCTTAACCAATGGGAATTAAAAATGAGAAGAACATTAATTGAAATGGTAACTAATAATAATTTATATTTTCTACATAATATTTACAAAATATAATACAAAATTTAATTCACTATTGCAAATTAAAAAGATTTTTTAAAAAAGTGTTAAAGAAACAATTTTTTATTTATTTTAAACTTTAGGCTTGAATTTTAGACTCGGGTTTCCTTCCATTGAGATTGTGGTCGCCGATATTTTCATCTTCGAAGAGCATCCGCTCGATGAGTTTGCAGTGCTCGACCAAATTCGAGTAGCCACGAACGGTCGAAGCGAATCTGTTGTTGGAAAGGGGCGTCGCCAAAATTGTATAGACATGTCCAAAACGAGGGCATCCAATTCAGTCGGCCTAAACAACCAAAATTTCAACATATGAAAACTAGATTTTTAAAAACGTTTATTAAATGTCAGGATTTATCTTTCTTGATTCAATATTGTTTAAATTGGGATTATAAGACCGTACATTGTGATAATCGCCGCTTTCTATATACGTAAAACTTTTCCTTTGACTACTTTCAGTCTGTTTGAAAGGTTCTCGTAAATTTGAACTTCGTGATCAATCATGTGAGGATTTTCAAAAATAGATTTTCCACCGACGCTTTCAACATTCGATAAATCTATTTTAGATTCTGAAAAGAACTCAGATCTTTTCTTCAAATCACTTTTCGATTTTTTCTCAAGTAAAATTTCTTTGAGATATAATTTGTGATAGGAGGGACAATCGATATCATCGGTCAGATCCAAAGGACCATTAGAGATCTACAATGGTTTTTTAAATGGTCATATTGACGAACGGTTTCGGCCAGTTTTATACCGGCCGATAAACCCGGCCATGTTAAAATTGAATAAACATGAGCGAAGAGAAGAGCATCAACTTCGCACGGTCTGAAAATCGCTTTATAATAATTATATTGAATAAAAGAAAACTTACTTGTCTCCAAAAAAGAATTTCGACCTTTCCAATCTTTCGCTGAGAGCTTGACAACCTCTATCAACTTCTTCATAGACCTACAAAACAAAAAAAAAGTAAACTTTATAGCAAGCCTTATAATTAGTCAAAAAGCATGGGCGTCAATCCGTTCGAATTATTGGGGGGGACCTCGTCCTTGGAAAAAATCTCAAAGAAACTTCCCTCATTTCATTTGGATTTTGGAATATAGGAAAAAAAATTTCCTAAAATCCTATATGGAAAAAAAACTGTAGGGAGAGTGTGTGTATAATCGAGTAAAGCTATCACTTCACCAAAGGAAAAATTACAAAATACATAACAAACTTTTTTTTTTTTACATAATTTTTTTAATAAACTATGTAGGGTAGGTCATACATGTTATTTTTAGGAATACATATACAATAAAATATAAGTACAATAAATACTAGGATAACAACAAAACATAAGTTTTTATCAAAATGGAACGGAAAAAAAAAAAATGGAAAATGTGAAAATTGGAAGAATTTGACTTAAAAAACGATATGTAAAATATATGATACGGAAATATATAACACGATATGGAAAATGATGGAAATTTTTATTTATGGAAATAATTCAAAAATGGTTCTTCTATTTATATTATTACTGATAAAAATGTTGGAAATTTCTTTTGCATCTATTTTATCTAAAATGTCCTGATGGCTATGGCAATAGCCACATGGTTCAATCTTTCTTGCCCCATGGAATTTCTGAGATAATTTTTTAATCTTCTTAATGAGCTGAAACTCCTCTCCGCCTCGCATGAAGATGCAGGTAAAACCAGAAGAATTCTTATCAAATTTTCTATATTCGGAAACATATTTTTGACTTCCTGGGATAACAAACGATATTGGTTAATTACATCATCCAGACAGTCTAAGTTCTTTAATGTTTTTCGAAACATCGGAATTTCAATAGCCAAATCTTTAAAATTAATTTCGGGAAACTCTTTCACTTCATTGGTGATAATACCCTTTAATAGACATGATTCGAGGTTTTTGTAAAATTTCAAGCTTGGTTGGTCAAATCTTGAAGTTAAGGACTGCAATGCTGTGTCAAGTAATTCAAAGTAAATTAATTTATAATATTGGAACGGTTCTTCTGCATGATAAGTTGGGCATGGTCCACAAAATCTTTGAGGAACTCGTTTCTTTCGGGGCAATTGAGGCACCTCCAACCCTAGTTCTTCGACTTTGGTGTTTGTGTCTCTCCATACAATAGTAAACGCTTCGTCAGTTCTTTTAGATAGTAATTCCAATTTGATGATGTCTGTGGCTTCTATCATTCCAGATATGGTCTGCCTTCTCCCTTGTAGGGCCGTATTTAGCTTTTCAAGATAAGGCACAACGTTTTGTAGCATTAGAAGGCCCAAAAGAGTAGATCCTTGCCTCCCGCAATGCAAAAGGCTTCCCGCATTCAAAATATGTTTATCTTTTTCAGAAACGATTTCGAGTGTTTCTATAATTTCAGCATATTTTTTTAATACCTCACTGATTTGCTTGCCCCTGTAAATCCATCTAGTTGGGCATAAAGGCTTTATTACTTTAGAACTTGGAAGATTATTTTTGTGAAGAACATTTTCAAATTTTGTCTTGAAATTTAAAGACTGATGAAGGATGTTACCCAACTCATGGCACCACTGTAAAGAATTTCTGGTTGTTACGGTAGCTTCTACAATATCTTTCATCACCAGATTAACACAATGTGCACCACAATGCACATATCTGGCTAAGGGCTGATCTTTTTGAATACAAGCCTGAACTCCTTTTATGGCCCCACTCATGTTTCCTGCGCCGTCATAAGCTTGACCCCTTAAATTTGAAATAGAAAGCTGTAATCTTATCATGACATCTTTTAAAATATTAGAGATGGCCTCTCCAGTGGTAACATTAACTTCATAAAGGCCAACGAAACTCTCAATCGGAAATAGGGCTTCATCAACCCATCTGAAACAGATGCTCAGTTGCTCTTTTCCTGAAATATCTCTTGTTCCATCGCAAATTAAAGAAAAAATTGGAAGAGAGCTGTTTTTAATTTGATGACAAATGTTATGAACAATTAAATGAGCTGTTATTTCCAAAATTTCATTTTGAGCAGCAGGGGACAAAAACTTAGTCTTTTCAACTCCTTTCGAAATCCACTTCTTCAAATGAGGCAAATCGATTGATCTTAATTTTAAAATTTCAAAAAAGTTTCCCGTGTCATTCGTATGACCTCGCAATGCGAGTCCTTGCCTTGCCAAATATTTTATGGATTCAACAATTGCAATAAGATTTTTACTGGCAACAGTTTTTTCGTTGGCAGCTTTCGCACACAATTGTGACCGAACATCTTTAAAATTTTTCGAAAATGTTGATATCGCATGTATATGAGATTTACTTGTAGCATGGGATTTGAATTTTTCAAGAGCTTTTTTCCAATTTTTGAAACCAGAAGAGGCGAAGGAATCGTCCATTTTCGTGCACAAAGTTTTTTCAGGGTTATTTCGAAGGTACGTCATACAATAAAAACATAAAATGCCCTTAATTCCAGGTTCATAATGAAGCCATTTGTAATCTTCAAACCATTTTATCTGAAATTTCAGCGTTCTTTTACCAAGGACTTGTTCGGGAAAGTCTGTCGGAAGTTTTCGGAATTGATCTGGATTAATGGCACAGATAGTTGGAGGTGGTTTTAGAGCCTCATCAACTTTGGGGGATTCATTTACTTTAAAATTTTCGTTTTTTTCTAGAGCATTTTCGTCGGTAGAAGATAAATCTTTGTCTTTTTCTTTCGACACAGTCTGAGACTCGGTGGTGTTAGGATTTAATTTAACCAAAAAACGTTCCATTTTGATAAAAATTCAAACTAAATGAATTATGAGTACGTTTTGGTAAAAAAAATCTATGTAAAAGCCCATTTAAACAACAGTGTAAAAAATCTGGAGTGTGAAGTTGCTTAAAAATCACAATTTACAAGTTAAAAAAAAAAGAAATATGACTAAGGTCATGACTAGAATGGATACTCATACTTCTAATAAGAATGAAAAGTATTCAAATAATAGCACCTACATATTATGTACAAGAAATATATACAATATTCCTAATTTAAATTTACAAAATATCTACATTTTAATGTGCTCAACCTTTCTTCCAAGCGATCCTTCTCACCTCATTGGACATAACTACCAACTAAGAATAACATTAAGATCAATCGAAACAAAATAATAGATAAGTACAATTATAATAGTTTATAAATACGTACTCACTCATTATCGGGAGTCAAAAATATTCTACTGTTTAATGTTTTTATATTTCATAGTTCGTAAAATACTTACATTTATTCAGAGAAGTCAGTTTATCCAAATATTTGGTTTATTTTAACATTAACTAAATTACTGTTCAACTTGACATTAGCCGACAAAACGGAATCACGGTGAAGCATATTTTGTAAAATGAAAGTTATGTTTTCGTTGAGACTGTTACAATGCAAGGTTGGCGGTAGCGACTTATCACATTGCAAAGCAGGCAGTACCAACAGAATAAAGCCATAAATATCCCTTTAGGGTGCACAAAATTTACCATAATATATTTTAGTTTTAATTTTTAGTTAGAAGTTTTTTTAAAAACTTATTTTAATTTTAGAATTTTTTTTTTTTTTTTTTTTAGAATTTTTAAGTAATATACATAAAAAAAATTTAAATTTAGATGGAAATTATTGGGGGGGACCTAGGGGACGGCTCTAAATGATGGGGGGGACGCGTCCCCCGAATCCCCCCCGATTGACGCCTATGTCAAAAAGTGAAAGAAGAAACCCGAGAAAAACTCCAGAAAGTCCAAAAAAATGGGTTTTCTGGTGAGAACGCCCAGAATCCTATAAAAATACTAAAATGTGGCTTGTTTCTTAAAGTCAAGTAAACCTCGAGGAAAATTAATCAAAATTCTGTAAAAATTTTGGTAAAATTTAAAAATTTTGGTAAAAATTTAAAAATTTTGGTAAAAACGCTCAGTCTCCTCAAAAATATTTTTAAAAAACTCCTCAAAATTGATTAAAAATAGGGTTTTCCAGCCTAAAAACCCGGAAATACTGTTGAAAATGGTTTTCTCGTAAAACGGCCAGATTCCTTTAAAAAAAATGCGAGAAAATCTCATTTTTTGAAGTGTAAAAACCTAAAATAAACAGGGGCGGCGACCCTTTCTAACAACAGATTTGCTTCGACCGTTCGTGGCTACTCGACTATGGTCAAGCACTGTAAACTCATCGAGCGGTTATTTCAGCGCTATTTCAGGTTTCCATTCATTATTTTTAGCATTTTTTTTAAATCAAGCTATTCTGCGGATCCATTATTCAAACTAAACTTACTTTTTCTAAAGACTTTTCAGCCCAACCCAGAGCAGCAAGACGTTTTATGGCACTTCTCCTTTTCAAATAACTGAGCATATGATTCAAAGGAAAAGGATGGACTGAACCATATCGCGGTTTGGTGATTTTGGTGTAGGTATCGTTGTCACACCATGTTATATAATTCTGAAACAAAAAAGAATAACTTTCCGCCCTAGGGAACAAAAATAAACACCTCAGCATTTCCAAGGACATTATTGACCAAAGCGATGAAAGCCCTCATATCTGCTTTCTTCAAATCGTCCAATTGTGAAGTCAAACCGAAACCCTGAAAATAAAAAGTAATCAATGAAAATAAAAATCTATCAAGGTTACCTTTCCGTTGACATAATTAGTAATGGGCTCCATTTCAGCGATGAGACACTTCCCGCATTTGATAAAAGGCACTTTACCTGATAAAACGAATAATTATTTTTTAATCAAGAATTTAAACAAACCTGATGGAGACATCTCTTCAGCATTTGTTTTATATTCGACTGTATAATGGAGGCGGCACATCTTCAAATAGGCTTGGACTGCAAGACAGTTGGCACTGTCTGGCAGCAGAATCTGCTCAGTTTCGTAAGGCTGAAATAATTTGACATCTTCCGGCCATGAGTTTGGACCTGAAACACAGAAATCTTAAGATGGCTGGAACTTCAGCAAATAGCAAACTATGACCAAAATGTGCAGATTCTTAATATTAACAATAAAATGAGTTAATTTCACAATAATTTTGATCTAATATAAAACAGGGAAACTAACATTTTTTGTAGTACTTCAAATTAATCCAAAAATAACAACAATCAACAAAGTTACTAAATAAACAAAATACCATTCATCTCCCAGTTGAAGTCTTCAATAATCCCAGAGGGCATTTTTTAAAATTAATTTTTACACAACAATTCGAGATCTCCGAAATCTCTTGAGAAAAATTTTTGAAAGAGGTAACAATTTATTTACAATAGAAAACTGGGTGGGGCCCCTTCTCTATTTTTAGCCCTGACCGAACTATAATGGAATTTCATATTTGAATTTTGTTAAAATGTTATTTTTTTTTTATTTAAAATATAATGATGATATACAATATAAAATAAATTTCGTAAATTACCGACTAAAATTTCATCTAAATCGTCTTGATCGGTGATTGCAAATCTTCTATCGTCCTGATTGTACATTTTATTTTAAATAAAAAACTAATGAAACCAATAAAACGTAAAATTTTAATGATTTTGTGGGCAATTAAACAGATGTAATAATTTAAGTTGGACAACCTGAAAAGTCTTGTGGTTCTCTTCCGCCAGAGCGACAGGACGTTCTTGTGTTTTGTGTCTAACCATGTCGAAAAGAGGTGAGTTTATTTATTTTAAAACATCCGCGATTTAAAAAGAAATTAGAAGTTAATATTAATTTATTTTGTTCTTTAATAATGGTTTGTTTGATAAATATTGCTTTCTGGTGTGGAAGTTGTGAATTTATTTGAAATAAGTGTTGCTAATAACGTGGCTTTTCAGGACGTGGTGGTTCCGCCGGAGCCAAGTTCAGAATTTCGCTGGGTCTTCCAGTCGGAGCTGTCATCAATTGTGCCGACAACACCGGTAAGCTTTAATTTTAAGTTAGTACGTTTTGAAAATAACCATGCGGTTTTAGGTGCGAAAAATCTTTGTGTGATCGCCGTCAATGGACTGAGAGGAAGGCTTAATCGGCTCCCTGCGGCCGGATCAGGCGACATGATCGTTGCCACAGTTAAAAAAGGAAAACCAGAACTCCGGAAAAAGGGTAAGCATCTTCTGTAGTTTAGTTTGTATGCAGCAGTGACTCTTTCTGACAAGCTTCCAAGTGTGTGTCACACATCGTGAGCTAAATTCCTTATATCACTGATACTGCTTAGAATCAAGCTTGAAGTACCACATTTTAGGCTAGCCTATCTTAAGCTAGCTGTAAATGTCATTGACCAATAGGAGCACCATATTGCCTGCTTCCCCCTACTTATGACCATCCATAGAGACATTCCTATAAAAATGTGGCATCAATGAATGCTTAACATTTAACATATAAACATTCCACCTCCCTTAACCCTTTCGAGACCGCAGGTGACTAAGTTGCCATGCGCGCATGCGCTTGGAGACCGCAGGCGACTTAAGTTGCCCAGCGGAAACTCAGGAAGCCTCTCAAAGATATTTATCGCTTCCCGTGGCGCTAGCGACATGCAAAAACTGGCCATCTGTTGGGGAAGAAATGAACCAAGTGATGATCGCACCACTCGCCGCTTTGCTGGGCGCAAGTGAGAGGAAAAGTGCTGCGCCAGTAGCGCAGAGAATCCGGCGTCAGACGCGGTCTCGAAAGGGTTAAATTTGTGCCTCCTAAACCCTAAGTAGCTGACAGCCGCACTGAACGACTGCTAATTGCATGATTCGATAGCTATCGAAATGTTAAGCTTTTTGGAGGGGGATGATGAGTGAATAGACACTGATTACTGGACTAACTGGAGACCCCTAATTTAGGGGCTGTAATTGTCGATTAATACTTAACCAATAGCTTTCCTAGCACTGGCGCTCCGTGTCCAATGAAGAAATAGAAAACCTTGTGCTGTTATTTTTAAAGTAAAATTAACACTGCTGTTCATTATAAAGTAAAACCTTTCATCGTTACCCTTAACAGCACCACCTGAAACTAGTAACCACTAACCACACACTAATTATCGATTAGTGAATGTTTACCGTATGAATTATTAAGTAGACAACCAGATTACCCACAAATCTATTTGGCATATTTATCTTAGTTTTTTCTTATTTTTTCAGTAATGCCGGCAGTGGTGATACGACAAAGAAAACCGTTTCGGAGGAAGGACGGGGTGTTTATATATTTTGAAGACAATGCAGGGGTGATAGTGAATAACAAAGGCGAAATGAAAGGTATTTGTTGACTTAATAATTTCATTACCAACATAACTTTTTCGTAGGGAGCGCTATCACCGGTCCCGTTGCGAAAGAATGCGCAGATCTTTGGCCCAGGATTGCTTCAAATGCCAGCAGTATAGCATAAGCCTTTGTACAAAAAACTTTTTAATTAAAAAAACAATATTTCCCATTGGTTTTTCTTAATTCCTAAAAATAATCTGAATCAAGTTTAATCGATTCGGTGTCCTGATTAAATAGTTTTCGTGCGAATTCATATTGAGCAGTTACCTCATCAAGAGGTAAATAGTTTATCGGTGGACCCATCGGTTTTTCTCGAGGTCTTACATCAAGGTTTTCTCTTTCCGATGGTACAATTCTGTGCGAAAAACGGCTCAATTTGACAAAAACGTCTTTACAACGAAGCAATTCAAGTCTGGCGAATCCTATTATGCTTTTTTCGCACTTTTTCTCATTTTTAATTTCTTCCACCATCTTCCAATAAAGATCTTCACTCTCCCTGATTAATGGAAGATCCCTGTAACAGACGTAACGCCCATCACGAAAATAATTTGGACATTAAAAAGAAACATATGTTTTTTAATGCACTTTATTATTAATTAACATGAAAAGAGATCTTACACTGTGAATAATCTGACCAATGAGATCATTATTAATTTTTTTTTCCTGCATTTTAAAAATCTATTATTTACACAACGAAGCTTCAAATTGGAGGTATAAGTTGATTATATTACAATAAAAATCTTAAGCAAAGAAAAACTATCCTTAAATTTTATATACACACCTTATATTATGTGATAAGTCATTTGTAATGATTTTATGATGTTTTAATTATCAAATATCACAAACAAGGTTAAATATCATTAAAAAATTATATACATCTAAATTGATTTTTTTTAATACAAAATGAAAAGGTAGAATTTGACTATTTCAAGCAATATGGTTTTCGAAAGTTTGATAATTAAAAAATTAATACAAACTGCGTAGTATGCTTAGAATTAAAAAGAAAGAAATATCTTAATATTAAGGTTTTTAAAATTATTAAAATTTTAGTGGGAAGGGGGAGTTGGCATAGCTAAAATTACATTATGAATATATCTTAAAATTTTAAAAATATAAAAATAAGTCTATATCACACAAAAATAAATCTATATTTTTGAAAAGTATCTACATTTTGATGTTGAAATCTTGGGAGAAAATGAAGACGTTCAGAGTTCCATATCTTGAGCTTCGTCTTCGCTGAAATCTGACATGGAGGACTCGCTGTCGGAGGAGACGCCTTGAAGGTCTTGTTCTCGTATCGCCTCGTCTGTGGCATACTTTTTAACGTATTCTTGTACTTTTTTACGGTATTCGTCCGGTTTGTGAAGGTACATAGCGGCCGCATCGCCGTTGAGCGGATCGATGGGGTTCGGATAGGTGAGCAACTGCGGTAAAAACGACTCGAATATATTCGAAAGGTCGTACAGCGCCGTCCACGCCTGGTTGATCACATCTAAACAAACTGTACCCGAAACTTCGTCTATATTCGGATGGTAGACTTTATTCATAAATCCGATCGATGGCGATTTAAAAGGATAATGTTCAGGAAGATGTACGCGAACCTTCCATATTCCACCTTCATAGGGTGTACCTCTCGGCCCGTAAAATTTAACGCAGAATTCATTCAGTCCTCCAAGTATCGTCACTTCATGTTTACTCTCAATCAATTTATAACGTCCGTATCCATCCGCCTTTTTCCTGCACTTGGTGACGACATTTTCTTTTCAAACTTTAATCTCACTTTAAAAACAACTCTCTTGAAGAATCCGTTAAAGCACTCTTATCGCCATCCTTACCTGAAAAAGATGAAAAATATAGAATTTAAAGTCTTTTTCTCATATGCAATTTATCCTCTGTTGTTTCTGACAAAAAGAATTAAATATTTTAAGATTAAGAATGAAACTACGACTGTAGATAAATTAAAGTGAAGAGTGAATCTAACGGGAAGTTAAAACGACCAAAAGTCCAATAAAATGGATGTTAATTGGCCAATAAACAAGAGAAAATGGTGATAAGGGGTCTTCCTCTTAAAAAAAAGCCTAAAAATTCAGTGAAAAGGCATTTATCGACTAAATAACAGTTGAAAAAAAGATGTGGTAGTTAATTTTGTAAAATGAACTTTCCAACAGGGTTTATTAGTAGGAAAACTTCTTCTTGAACAACAAAAAAAATTAGAACTAAAAAGGGTATTTCTTGGCTGTGGGATGCTAAGAGGAGTAGACATCTTAGATTCTGCCAGGGCGCCAGCCACCCTTAAATCAGGGCATCATCTTTTTACAGTTGCCTCACAATTGTCAAGAGCTCTTTTTAAGCAAAAATGGAAGAGCTGTCATCAGAAAAATTATTTTACACACATTCAAGCAAGAAAAAAATGTGAAAAAATTCTAGGAGGAAAAAAGTTATTCTGAGGAAAAGAATGTTTCTGGTGCCTGGAGTAGAATAGCTCTTTTCTTAACCCTTTCGAGCTATAGTTGCCTTCGCGCTTTTCGTTTGGAGACCGCAGGCGACTTTAGTTGCCCAGCGGCTCCAGCGGGAAGCCTCTCTAAAAAATTTAATACCTTCGCTTCCCGTGGCGCTAGCGACATGCAAAAACTGGCAATCTGTTGGGGAAGAAATGAAATACGTGATGATCGCATCACTCGTCGCTTTCTGTGCTGTGCTGGGCGCTGGGAGCGGTCAGGGAGAAGTAGGGCCAAAGAGGGGAAAAGTGCTGCGCCAGTAGCGCAGAGAATCCGGCGTCAGGCGTCTCGAAAGGGTTAATCTTAAAACGCTTAACTTATGACTTTTTTGAGGTTTCCAAAAATTTTCTGTTTTTAAAAACCAACTTGTAGGGAGGGATATTTTTTCATAATTTTTCGGGGAGGTGCCAGCCTCAATATCACAAAGAACATGTTAATTTTTGGGCCCCAAAAAATTTTAAAAAATCAAGCAGTTAAAAGACCCCTCAGAACGACACCCAAAAAAACTTAATTTTACCCAATTTTTTTTAGTTAAGTGCTTTTCAGAAAAGAAAAAATTAAGTACCAACTAATTTGGGGTCTCTGAGAGGTCTTGGAACTGCCTGAAGTTTTTGAAAAAATTTCTGGCCCAAATTTTTTTTTGGGGGGGGGGGGATTTGAGGTGGTCCCTCCACTCCAAAATAATTTGAAAAAAAATTAGGAAAATATTATTCCCTACAAGTTAGTTTTTACTACAAAGAAAATTTGGGACACCTCGATAAAGTCATAAGTCGTATCATAAGTTATCATTATCAACATTTTAAGATTAAAAAACCACATAAAAAAGCTATTCAACTTGAACCAGATATGATTTTTCGTGATTCAGCACGACTTTTTTTCCTCATCAGAATTTTTTCCAATTTTAGGGTAAAAAAAACTGTTTTTCGAATTTGGCTTATGGGGTCTGGAAGACCCTCTGGCAAAAATGAACATGGAGGGTAATACAATTCTTTGAAAAAGTTAACAGGTCGAACTCTAAAAAAAATGTACGTTTCTTTAGATCAGGAAGCAATTTTCAATATGTCAACAAAATCTCGACCACCATAAACATGTTAAAACATGTTCAAATTCAGAACATAAAATAAAAATCTGTATCAACTTGACAGAAAAATATGAAAAAATAGTGATTCATGCAAAGAAAGAAAAATATAAAAAAAATTTTCCTTAACAAACAAGGACAAAAACATCGAAGATAAACATTGATAACGCTATAAAAAAAATTTCAAAAATTAATTTATTTAGTTTAAATTTAATTTAAAATAATATAAAAGAAAAAAAAAAGAAAAATTATGAATTAAAAAAATTTTATTTTTCATTGTATCAGTGTCCTTTATGATCGTCTTTTTGCGTAGTTTGATGGTATTGGGAAATAGGATGTTTTAATTTTCTTTTTAGCATATTCCTTCACTTACCAAAAGACTATCTTTATCTGGACGACAGGTAGTCTAAAAAACAACGTTTTTAAACAATCTATTTGTAAAAAAATTAGTCTGGGGACGTTAAAATGAACGAAATATTTCAAGACAGGACACAAAAGGAGAAGAACAGTGTTGCAGCTCTGCAGATGTAGGGGACGTTCGAAAATTATACGTGAGACGTGAACTCAGTGAACGGGTGATTTGGGTTCCCCTTCTCTTGAGCAGTCAGATGTTGTCCCAATACCAACTTCACCCAAATTACCTTATCTGACCTATATTTTATATCCACTCAAAGCGTACTAATTTGACATTTTATTAATCAGAAGTTTTATATTTGTTTTATTTTTGTTTAAAATTGGGTGGGAAATGATATAAATGGAAAAAAAAATGTCAGTTGAGGTAAGACTGATCGATAACCTGCGAAATAAGGTAGTTGTTAACCTGCTTGTTTTCGCTGAGACGCTTGCCGGTGTTGATAACGTCGTAAAAACGTTTATTGTTTTAACTAAATTTTCATTGCTTAAAAATGAGTAAAGCTCATCCTCCAGAATTGAAGAAGTTTATGGACAAGAAGCTTTGTATTAAGCTGAACGGAGGAAGGAACGTGATCGGGATTCTTCGTGGTTTCGACCCCTTCATGACATGGTCGTCGACGAGTCGCTCGAGGAGAAGAAAGACGGTCAGAGATCGAATATCGGGATGGTCGTCATTCGAGGAAACAGTGTCATCATGGTCGAAGCGCTTGAAAGACTTTAGCCTTGTGAAAAGCCCATTTTATTTTGTAAATTCCCACACTTTTTTTTTGTATAAGTTAATTAAAACGTAATTTTATAAGTCAGTGATGTTTCTTATTAATATTTAAACCCTGCTTCTTGGAGAAATGTACTAGTGTATTCTTTTTCTCATTTTGGGCTGCATGTTTTAACTTGCTCAAAGAGGAGTTACTGTATCACCCTCCATGTTTTTGGTAGAGGGTCTTCCAATCTGATGCATCTTACCTGTCAATATAAGACATATGTCAAACATGCGGGTTTTCTGCCGCCCATTGCTTTATGGCTAGAATCTTCCTTTTCGATCATGAAAAACGTAGGTTTTTTTTCTTCTTTGGCATGCACAGCCATTATATCACCCAATCATCACCAAAATAATCTCAAGAATCTATTGAATAACAGTAAAGCCGCGTCTCCACTGACCAAACAAGTTCGGCGAACAGCATTCGCTGGAGGTGGGTGGTGCTCGCCGAACATTGTTCGCTGTTGGCTTGGTGGGGACGTCTTCTAGAACATTCGGAGAGAGCGTGGAGGTCCCAATGTTTGCTCCACAAGTTCGCTTACAACCGAACATTTCAGTGCTCTGCCTGTGTATGTCTCAGTCCGTCCTGCTTGTGCTTTAGCGCGAAATAAGTCTAAATTTTTTTAATTGGGATCGGAATTGAGTAATATAACAATATGTGTGATTCAGCGGAGAGCGAAAATAACAAACAATTGTGGACAATGGAGAAGATAATTAGTTTATTCAAGCGTACGAGGTACATTCTTACTGTGGAATCCCAGAGACTTGCAGTACAAAAATAAATTCAAGCGCAATGATGCGATTAGCGAGATTGCTTCCGATATGGGATGCAGTGTACTTGAACGAACATTGATTTTTTGCCAAAAAAGTTCGACAACATGTTTGTTCAACTTCTGAGGAATGTTCTCTGTTTTTTGTGTTCGCCAACACTGTTCGCAACTTGTTTGGTCAGTGGAGACGCCTTAAGGAAGGCGTTTATGACCGCCACTTCCTTTTTTTTCTATCCTTCTCCTGCGCCTAGTGCCTATCGGCTTATCAGGGCGCTTATGAACGTTCCTGATGTACTGGCTGGGCAATGACTTTTATTTTCTATGTACTTAAAAAAAAATGTTAATCCTCCAGTTGTTTTTTCCCCATTAACTAATTCTCAATTAATAAGTTACCTCTCGGAATATGTCCTCAATAACTCAAAACAATAGAACAGGGACAAAAAAAAAACATTTTTTTATAAAGTTATTTTATTAGAAACGAACTCATTACTTAAAACCTAAAAAACAAAAATAAAAATTATGTAACAATTAAAAAGTCTTCTTTTTAATTAACTTACTTCGGTAAGATTTTGTCAGCTTCTGCTAACCTCTTATACAATCGTCGGATTCTCCCTGAAAAGAAAACAATTTTGACGTTAATAACAAAGTGACCTACAGGTTGTAACAATGGGGGGATGGGCTTAGTTCATGCCTTCCACCATTTCACCTTGGCTGCCATTAGGGCACTCTTCACCAATGGAAGGCTAGACAGCTAGTACCAGTCCACACTAAAGCATTTTGGGGCGGAAAATTCGGCAGTCTGGACGCCAATCGTTTTAGGGGCAAAAGATGTCTGTTTACAAAAGCAAAAGCTTGTTGGCTCAAGCTCAACGAAGGAGATTTGAAAGTTTCCCCGAACTTGATGATGGATTGGAGCGAACAAGGGGGTCCTCATACAATGCTTTGATGTGGACAATAACTAATTAGCTAGATTACAATAGTCAATGAAAATCCACATTATAAAATGATTTTTATATATTACCATTCTTCTGATGCTTCCGCAGATGGCGTACATTTTGCAGGAGTCGGTGATGACTCCGTGACAGGGTCGACATCAGGAATCGTCAACTGGATCGAAGCGTGATCCTTAGCATGGATAATTCTGTTGCTCGAAGAGCTAAAAAATAAAAATTTAATTTAAAAAATCAGAAATAAACATAACACGTGGATTGTAAAGGTCTTTACCATTTCCTCGGGATGTAAAGATCGTTGCTAATAGCCACTTCGTCTGCATGGTTTATTTTCTAAATTTAAAAAAGAATTATAAATAGACTAATTAAAACTAAATGTAATTTTAATAACTTACATTGATGCTAAGTCGCAAAACTAAAATTGACAACACAAGAAGGTTGACCGCTGATTTATTGAAAGAAAGTTCGAACAGTGATGCCAACTAAAAATTATCAATTTAAAAACACTTTTATTATGCTAAAGACAGGATGAAAATACCTAAAAGGAAAAAATAAATTTATATAAAAATATTTAAATATAAGATAATTATAAAGAAATTATCTTTATATTTAGTTGCTTTTGATTCAAGAGGCTGTGGTTTTGAGTCCGCTCTTTTTGTTCGATCTTTGGAATTGCTCTGTACAATAATTGATTTTTCTGTTATTTTCGGCTAAATTATAGTTTAAAGTGTGAAATAGATAAAAATGGAGTCAAATTATTATTTTCAGGACTAATGAAAGGTACTAAAACTTTTATTTTCTATATTTTCACTTTGTTTTCAGTGGTTCCAAAAGACAAAGGACGGCTTT